>JAHDVE020007339.1:0-13925 GCA_022606495.2 Halesus radiatus | reverse complement strand
CGGATTGAGCTCATCCGAATACCGTGTGCCGGTCCAGTGTCCACACCGCACTCCTGGCGGTACAGGCAGTTCCCAACTAATATTATTCGTTTAGTTTTAACAGTGAAAGGGGCAAACGAATTCAATTGTGACCGTAATAATAATAATGTTCATAATGTCTTCACAAGAATGGTATTCACTCTGTGGCCTCGTTATTAATAAATTATTTAAAATCACCACTTTATTAACATATACGAGTACATGCTCTGAGGAACTAGCGTCATTGATCCCTTCGGCACCGGTGCACAGTCGGGAAACAAGCCAAACGCGCCCCCTACATTTGCACACGGTTGACATTTGTTACATGACTAGTTCTTGTGTTCAACAGCTCGGCTGTGGAATGATCTGCCAGCCTCTTTGATTCCTCCATCCTACAGCATGGGTCTCTTCAAGACCCAAGTTCGCTCCTTCCTTTCGTATTTGTGGTAAAACTAAGTAAGGAAGGAGGATATATGACGCAAATGTGAACAGTAAACGAAGCCGGGGATGCCCAAGGAAGACATGGCACGATCAAGCGAACCAAATATTTGAGTCGGTACATGTCAAAAGTAAGAATAACAGAACAGTATGTATGATACGATGCTTAATAGCATTCTATTTAAAATGTCATTGTCCATAAGAGGTTTTACAAACTGGTATATTAATATCTTAGGGCTCGAGTGCTTGTTCTTTCTTCAAACATATGTAGATTTTTTTATTAATGCAGCAGGATATTTTTTATATTTCTACCAAATTGCACCAGACAGTCATTAATAGCTATTCAAGTCATCTATAACAAATTATTTCATTTTTTTCTTCATCATCACTGTATGGGACGAGGTCGCGAGGGAAATCGAAAACGATGACGTGTTTTCAATGATAGTTATCGTCTTCTAATTTCCCAACACTCGTAAGTGCACTTGCACCAGCGCACCGTGTTTCTCCTACGAGTGTAGATTGTACAATGGCGGGGGTAAGGGGTTTTAATACTTACTCTTCTCTACCGTGTCTCGGTCCTCAACGCCGAATTGTGCAATCGCCTTCCACATTTAATATAATTACGATTGTAGGTTTGTTTTAGATTTATATTACGGGAGTTCGGCAAAGGGCACAGAAAAATAAACGATTTCCGGAGATAGGCCGAGCTCCTTTAGCATAATTAGTGATAATAACTTAATGTACATTTAGAGTTAACAATTGTATAAGAGATTCCCATGAACATGTTTGGGCCGTGGACCCATTGATCACTTTATATAATTTATATCTAAATAAACATACTCGAAGGAAGTAGTTTGGTGCAGAGGATAGAACGTGGAGAGAGGCATCTTATTAATATTTGCGTCATCCATTGTAGAGATCTCAATGACTCGAATACGCGACAAATAAATCTGAATCGCCAGGCATCGGCGCCGAGCTATGAATGGCTATACTGGTTGGCGATCATTTACAAAGCACTCTTGTTTCGACTCTCGTCAATCTACCGCCAGCCACTTCCACGACTCTACGATCTGACTCACAGCTTCCTGCCTGCTATACTCTGAATATTGTTTGACTTTGCTACACCCTGGACCATTGCCTTTTCCCGCCATTGGATATCCGACCTAGCAGAGTTCACCAATTGTTGAAAGTGGTCCACCGAAGCTGCAGACAAGTAGCGGCTAAGATGACTCGACTGGCACCCTATTTTACAGTCTACGTACCGGACCCTGAAGTTTCTGGAACAATCACAATTTCAGAGAGCAACTATATTCGAATGTACGGTAAATTAATTTCGCATTTAATTTCTTAGTTTTTAACGGTCAGGTTGGTAATAAATAGTACGAATTATTTTTCTGTTAATTCTATACAGATAATTATCAAAATGAATAATATTTCGAAATACAATAATTCACTAACTGTAACCTTTTAAATAATAAAAGTATATCATATAATAATAATAATAATAATAATAAATGTTTATTCCGGTATGTGGGGAGGTTAGTGCAGTCCCACACATTCCATACAATAATATACATTCAATAGTTATAAAAAATATACAAAATATAAACATACATCACATCGTAAAAATAAATAAATAAAGAAAAATAATAATTTAACTAAATGAGAGTAGGATAACTCCTTAAGGGTGCTGCGGCATTTATATTGTGAGGGGCCAATATATTTGTCCAGTATGCGTCGATGCTGGAGGCTGGACTGAGGCGGGCTTCTATGATGAGGATATTCCTGGAGCTGTTTATTCTTTCCCTCATTCCAGCCACCTTGGATCTTATAAGGGCTGCAAAACCGGAAACTCGCCCCTCCGTGAACATACTGGAAGCACTGCAGTATCTGGGGAGGCCAAACATTATGCGGAAGGCGTTATTGTACTGTACGCGAAGTCTTTCCATACTACTCTTTTTGTAGTTTGCCCAGAGTTCGCAGGTGTACAACGTTGCGCAGGAGGCAAGGAATAGAGTCCCTTTCACAGCGGTACTACAAAGGCGAAATCTTCTACTGAGCATATTCGATTTTACGCTGAGAGCTCGTCTTTGCCTATCAATGTCTTCATCATCCATCAGAGTACTGGTGATTATGTGTCCTAGGTATTTGGTTTCTTCAGTCACCTTCAGGATCACACCGTTCAGGGTAGCTGCGAGAATACTAGTCGGGCCTTGTCTATATCTTATGACCAACAGAGCTGTTTTATTGGGGTTATAAGACATGTTTGTTTCTTCAGCAAACTCTTCGCAGATCTTCAGGAGAATGCGCAGCCCTCTTATAGACGGTGCCATTAGTACCATGTCGTCCGCATAACTGATGTTGTTCAAACACTGTCCTCCAATGTGGCAGCCTACCCTTGCATTGTTTAGCCTTTCAGTTAGTTCGTCCATGTAAAGGTTGAACAATATCGGGGACATGCATCCACCCTGTCTGACGCCGCTCTTTAGGAGGAAAGGTTCGGATAGACCATCTTTCCACCTTACTAGGTTTTCCTGCTGTCTGTGCCACAAGTCGAGGATGTGTATCACCTCCGATGATATGCATCTATCCCTGAGTTTAGCCCATAACAACGAGTGAGAAACCCTGTCGAAGGCCTTACTCAGGTCAAGGAAACATGCGTATGAGGTGGTTTTCTTATTTCTATAGTATTCTAGTGTTCTTTTCACAGTAAATATGGCTGCATCGGTAGAGGTCTGCTTTTTGAAACCCATATACTGATACCCTTTTATCTTCTGTGTTATTTCTGTTCAATATTTTATTTGAGATTTATTAACATTATCTTCTTCATTAATTGCCTTTGTGTTTAATTCGTAGAACTCCATTTAATTTAAAAAAATAAATGAATGTAATTAAATTTAATAATGTTATTATTAAGTTCTGCAAGTATTTTTAGTTTTTATTATTGTGACAGCTGTTTCGGCGTTCAAGCCCATTTTAAAACTGCGGTTAATCCACATTTTGTGACGACTTATTTATATGATTTTATTCACTCCCACCCAAATCTAATTTAGACGGGTTTTTAAAAATAATGATTTATTATCGGTAAAACTGATTTAGTTAGAAAATATTTAAAATTCTCTATTGTTCGTTCTCTATTCGTAATACAAATAAAATAAAATTTTAAACTTTTTGAATATCAAATAAGCTATTACCACTATAACGCAGCCTCAAACTGAACAGCTGTAACTCATTGTAAAACTCGTGTACTTGCCCTTCGAGAAATAGAGTTGAAAATATAAAATATAATGGTATACATATAGACGGTATTCTTAAATGGAAGAAACAACTGAGGTGCTGTGATCTTGTACAATCATCTCTCGAATATGGTATTATCAGTTGGGGTAGTGCCACAAATACTTGCCTGGAGCCTTTAGGAAAGTTCCAGAAACTAATGATGAAGGTTATTCTTACAGTTCAATTAAGGACAAGATGTGATTTTATTATTAAGGAACTAAATATTCCCAACTTGAGAAAAACACATTAAAATAATATCCTGCTGCCTCAATTTGAAAATATCCATATGTTTGATGAAAGAACAAGCTCTAGAGCCCTAACACAATCACATGTAAAATCTTTTAGTATTCCAGTTTGTATCACCTCTTATGGACAAAGAAGTTTTACCTAGTGACATCAGAAATACATAAAACAAAAGTTCCTTTAAAAGTAAGTTCATTGATCACCTCCAATAAACCTGTCAGCTTCTAAAATCTGTTATATTTTTAAATTAGAATACTTTTGAAATTTTTTTTAATCTATTTGTTATCTACATACCCTAGCTGAACAACCACCCCTGTAAATTGCCATCTCAACACAGGCGTTTCACACCTAGTGAGATGGCCAATACGTCAGCCGATAACAAATGTTCATATAACTAACTAACTAACTAACCATCACGCCGTTTCTCCGCAGGGGTAGGCAGAGAGGACGGACCGTCAAACAACTCGATCTTGGCATACACTTCTTGATTCATTTACATTCATACAACGCCTCATACATTCTCTTCTGTTATTCCGACTTTTGACATGGCCCGACTCGAGTATTTGATTCCCTTGATCGTGCCATGTCTTCCTCGGGCGTCCCCGGCTTAGACTTCCATTCACATTCGCGTCATATATTCTCCTTACACTACTCTCTTCGTTCTTTCGCTTTACACGCCCAAACCATCTAAGTGTCCCTTTCTTAATCTTGCGCACTACGCTTAGATCAGCCTTGCATTCTTTACGAATCTCAACTTTTTCACACGATCATACATCTTTTTCCACACATTGCTCTCAGAGATCTCATTTCTACAGCATTCAGTCTACTTTCATCCTTCCTCTGCCAGTTCCATGCCTCACTGCCATACATCAGGGTTGGTATCAGCATTCCATTGTGGACTGCTAACTTCGCTTCTTTGGACAACTTTTTGTTTGCGCCAACCACGTTCAGTCCTCCGTTAATGGAGTTTCCTGCATTCACCCTTCTTTCAATATCTCTATCAGTCTTTCCATCTCTCGTAAACATACTTACACAAACTCATCGACCTGCTCCTGCATCATTCACAACTATATTGCACACTATTTTCATACTCTCTCTTTCAAACACCATGACTTTAGACTTACTTTCATCATTAGCACATTCTTCATTCATTCTTCGTTCATCCTAGATACGAGATACTGTAGATCTTCCATACTGTTAACAATCAGCACCGCATCATCAGAATACAAAAGGCAACATACTTGCAGACTACTCATTTTCAAGTCCAAGCCCACCTCTTTCAATTCTTGCACACAATTATCCATGTATAGATTGAATAACCACGGTGACATTATGCAGCCTCGCTTTACACCTCTTGTGATGTCTAACCACCCCGTAAAATCACCGTTTGCCCTAACAAATGCAACGCTTCCCTCGTACAGAGATGTGATTGCCTGTATAAGATTTGTATTCACACCATACATAGACAACACCTTCCATAACTTTTTTTTGTCAACTCTGTCGTAAGCTTTTTGTAGATCTACAAAAGCACAGAACAGTTTCTGTTTTTTTGCCAGAAATTTCTCTGTGAGCATACACAACGAGAAAATCTGATCCATGCACCCTTTCCACTCATAAATGCACCTTGCACATCCCATATTTTATCCTTTGTTTTCATTTTTACCCTTTCAATTAATATCCTACCATACAGCTTTCCAACTGAACTTAGCAGGCTAATAGATCTGTGATTTCCACATTCCATGCGTGACCCTTTACCTGCCCCGTATAGAGGCATGATCACAGCCCTTCTTCAATCTAATGGGGTGTAACCCTCCTCTAAACACTGGTTAAAAATTTTGCATAACCATGTGAGAATTATACGGATTTTTTCCTTATGTTCATACACTCGTATATGTAATAAATAAAATAAATTTATATTAAAAACATAGTTATTAACATGAGAATAAATTTAAGAGATATCTATTTAAAAAAAGATCATTAATAATAATTCATTGTTTATTAACACCTTTTCTAATTTCTAAAATTACACATTTTTCTAATTGTTAACTTTTTTGTTTTTTTACAGTAACTCCACACAGGGAGACCCTGAGGGAAATAATTTCCCTCAAGGCCTATATCATCTTTGGAGATGCTGTGTGGTGGGTCTTTTAGAGGATAGGTAGGAGTGAACTTGGGTCTTGAAGAGACCCATGTTATAGGATGGAGGAAACACAGAGGCGAAGAAAGGGAGAGGGACGTCGTAATAATATTATCATTATTTTGAATTAATAAGGACTCTCCGACGTCCCTCTCCCCCTTAAAAATATAATTTTTAAATTTATTATTAATATAAAATGCTGGTTTGATAGTATTTGGGATATTTTTTATCAATTAATTTGAAGTATTATTATTTAAAAAAAATATTTTTTTCACTGTTCAACGTCAATTATTTGGGGGATAAATTATTTTTATAGAGGTACTTGGGCATGTAGAGCGAATGAACGAAGAAAGGAGTGAAAGAAGAATATATGACCCGAATTTAAATGGAAGAAGCCGGGGACGTCCGAGGAAGACATGCCAGGATCAAGCGAATCAAATACTTGAGTCGGGTCATGTCAGAAGTCGGAATAATAGAAGAGAATGTATGAATGTGAATGAAACAAGAAGTGAATGCCAAGATCGAGTTGTTTGGCGGTCTATCCTCTGCCAATCCTGCGGAGAAACAGCGTGATGGTTGGTAAGTTAACATTAACTAATCTACTAAGCATAGAATGAAAAGATGATCATTTTTGAGAAGGATGATTAGAAGTATTATCTATAAGTGTCTACTATATATGGTAAATTAATATTTTATGGATTTTTTTTAAATATTATTTCGTTGAAATACTATATGAATTGAGGTAAACATAACACATTCCTTAGTTTGGCTAATATTATGCCCATTACGTGCGATATAATAATATGATAGAATAAATATTAGGAAAGCATGGTATGTAATAGTTAGTTTGAATGTTTGCTTTTCTGGGCCGTCTGAAATTTCATCTCGCGAAATTTCAGTTATCCAGCATACAATTGAATTCTGAGGATTTCATACAACTTAAAAGAAAGCTATCAGGACTCCAATAAAGTATACAAAGTGATCATCAGGATTAAGAAAAGAGGTGGTTTAAGTTTTGAGGGGAGAAAAAGGAGTAAGAGAGATGATAGGGGTGAGAGACACGAGAGATTCAATTATTGCTGTGGACTAGGCTGAAAACAAAATGGTTTTATTTAAACAGTATGTATATTTACATCAGTTATGGGCTTTTACATAGAAATTTATAAATTATTTTCAATAAGTACATATTATAGTCTTCTTCTTCTATCTATTATATACAGAAAAATGTCTCACGTGTTCGTTTTGTATACAAATCTACAGTTTTATTGCGAGCTTGATGAAATTTTGCAGACTTGACCTTCGGAACTGGAGGAAGGTCACTGTTTAGATTAGATTTTGATAAATTTACCCCATCCCCCTTTCCTGCCTCTTAAAGCAGAATTTAGGCACTTCTTGATAAAATTTTGCACAGTTGACGTTCAAAACAAGAGGAAAATTACTGGATAGAAGTTGGGGTAAGAGTAGAGATAGAGGTAATACATCACAACCTCAATACTTTAATCCAAACCATACATAACCCCGAGCAACGCCGGGTACTTCGGCTATCTATATATAAACCAGAATGTCCCGGACGGGCGGTGTTTGTTTGTTTGTTTGTTTGTTTGTTTGTTTGTTTGTTTGTTTGTTTGTTTGTTTGTTTGTTTGTTTGTTTGTTTGTTTGTTTGTTTGTTTGTTTGTTTGTTTGTTTGTTTGTTTGTTTGTTTGTTTGTTTGTTTTGTTTGTTTGTTTGTTTGTTTGTTTGTTTGTTTGTTTGTTTGTTTTGTATGCTATTAAATCTAGTAGTTTTATTCAGATTACAATTTTAGAGCACTTTCTACTCTTGAACTGAGGAAGGGCACTGTAAACATGAGATTTCTAAAACCACCCTTTTCCCCCTTTCCCACCCCTTGAAGCATAATGTAGGTACTTCTTGATGAAATTTTGCACACACGTTCAAAATAAGATGAAAACCACGGGTAGGGGTAGGAGTAGGGGTAGGGGTAACACATAACAACCTGAAAAATGATTACTATTTTCTGTCTGCATTTTGTAAGTTAACTCCACTATTTTAAAAGTTCCTATTAGCTCATACTTGAAGAATAAAATGCCTGAAATATGTATTATTGTCAAAAAAGGTTCTTACTGATAAAAGACATAATTTTCTCCTGAAAAACTAAGTATTTATAATTGTAATGCATAATTTAATATTGGTTTTTACTGTTCTGTTTAGTGTATTTTTTACTTCAATAACTACTTTTAAAAACTAACGAATGTTGTTTCCTTTTGTTGAAATAATCGTCGTTAAAAATCATTTCATAAAACAATTTTTAAATAAAAAAAAAAACAAATCGAATCTTAGTTATTTGAGCGAATTCAACATTTTACACATTTTCGCCAAGTTTTACTGCATTTAAATGGGCATTTTTAGATTTTTTGTTGCATTTTTCCCGCTCTTTAGTCATTAGGAATTAATAAACGAATTAATTAATTATGAACGGAAGCTAACGCAGACGTCGTAACACAGAACGCACTGCGGCACTCGGCTGACATTTTCATTCCGGAGCATTCGTCCTATAAATTATGAAATATTGAGTGCCGTTAACTGTAACAGTTTTACACCATTATGTACTATTGAGTGCCATTGACTGTAACAGTTTTACACCATTATGTACTATTGAGTGCCATTGACTGTAACAGTTTTACACCATTATGTACTATTGAGTGCCATTGACTGTAACAGTTTTACACCATTATGTACTATTGAGTGCCATTGAGCGCTGAATGAATGAAGAACTGAATGAATGAAGAACCAAATGAATGAGGTACAGAATGAATGAAAAATTGAAAGATTTAAGAATTGAATGAATAACGAACTGAATGAATGTAGAATGAATGAGTTAATAACTGAATGCAAGAAGAAATGAATGAATGATGAACTGAATAAATGAACAAGTGAATATACGAGAAATGGGGACATACCTAGCTATTCAGATCTGGCCACCAAACACGGCTAAAAAGCCATTTCAAGCAACGTTTCAATTCTGAATGGTGGTCTTTTAACCAGGGCGATACTGAGAGTATCTTCCACTCGGGAACGTGCGCAAATATACTATATATTATTTTTAAATGAATTAATTGTGAAACAATACAAATTAATTAAATAAAAATTACTTGCGCACGCCGGGATTTGAACCCGCGACCTTCGGATTCGTAGTCGAGAGCCTTACCCCTCGACCATGGAGGCCCTCAAATTGTTGAAAAATTAAGTTTACGTTAAATGATTATGTAAAAAAAAATGATTGAATTAGAATGGCGTGATCCATTGTATGTCCAATGGAAAAAGTATTCTGGTGTTTTCTCTACATATATTTTAGCGTCGCAATCCTTTCGGGGGGAATTCTGAGAGAAATGAGAAAACGTTCCGTCGGTAGGAACTATATTGAGACTAATAGGAAAATGAAATTTATTGCGACTGGCAATACTGATAGGTACGAGGGTTGGACAAAAGGGGGTAATAAACCTACCCCATAACTAATATCACAAATAAATAATATTTATTATTTGTTTTGTGTTTAATTCGTACAAATTCATTTTTTTTTACATTTGAAGTAAATCAAATTTGACTAACTAAGTAACCATAACGCCGTTTCTTCGCAGGAGTAGGCAGAGAGGATGGACCGCCAAACAACTCGATCTTGGCATACACTTCTTGCTTCATTCACATTCATTTGTCGTCTAATACATTCTCTTCTATTATTACGACTTTTGACATGGCTCGACTTAAGTATTTGATTCACTTGATCGTGCCATGTCATCCTCGGGCGTTTCCGCCTTCTTCTTTCATACACATTCGCGTAATATATTCTCCTTACACTCCTTTCTTCGTTTATTCGCTTTACATGCCAAAACAATTTAAGCGTCCATTTCTTAATCTTACTCATCAGCCTTGCATTCTTTACGAATCTCAATATTTTTCACACGTCTAGACATGGTTTTACCACACATTCGCCTCAGAGATATCATTTCTAAAGCATCCAGTTTACTTTCATCCTTTCTCTGCCAGTTCCATGCCTCACTACCATAAATTATGATTGTTATCAGCAGTCCATTGTTCTACACAAAAATGTCAATGTGTGCGCAATGCGCATTCAAGGGAAGACTCATTTATGAAAGTATCGAAAAAGGCCGCGCCTTTCGGTAAAAACGAAAAATATAACAATCAGCGCCACCTGTCGGTACTATTAATATAATTTTACTAACGAAATAATTTTCATATTCTGTTCTTTATTTGATGCAATTATGCGGTTAAAAAAAGGAAATTTTATATTTCCAGTTGTCTTGTAATATGCATAAATGAAGCGGGGATTTGGATTTATGTTGTGGCAGGTAATCCCAACCAATATCGGCTGAAGTCAAAAGCTGAGCCATTATTTTAGGAAGTGCTTCGCCTTAACCAGAACCAGGGGCGCTATTCCCGTTCTTTTTAAGGAAGATTTCTTAACTTTTTCCTTAGGGATAAACCCTTCTTACTTAACTGCGGTTCCGATTCTCTCGGATGACAGCTGTCAGTTGAATTCAGCGACCGACATTCATCAAAAATGTCAATATTTGCGATGTTTTAAGAAGAGAAAAACTCAATATTTGCGATGTTTTAACAAGAGGAAAACTCAATATTAAGTATTTTACCAATATATTAAGTTATTATTTTCCTTAAACATAATTAGCTAGTAAAAATTATATAGAAGTTGACATCTTTGAAAATTCACGACAAGCGCAAATTCAAATGCCACTTTTAGAACTACAGAAAATAAGGTCATTACTATCTAATGAGGTAGGTACCCTTTTATTAAACTTGATTCTTCGTTAAAAGCTTACTTATGGTATTTAAAAATAAAATAAAAATGTATTAAAATGAATTATAATATAATGAAATTGTTTTAAAAGGTTTTAGTTCAAAATCTTATGTCGCTTGAAGATATTTCATCAATTTGTGTTTTCAAATAATCACTATTTAGGATCTTTTTACTATGTCTCATAGAAAATTCCGCAGTTAATCAAGAAGTCTTTAAGCCTAAGGAAAAACGTAAGGAATCTTCCTTAAAAAGAACGGGAATAGCGCCCCAGGTATTCGCAACTCGAAGCATCTTCTAGTGGAGGCACAATACATCCCGTATTGTGCCATGCGGGAAATGCCATTTGGGTTAAGTTGGTCGTAAAGCGGATACAGCGAGCAGCCAGAAAGCTTCACACTTAACCATATAAAATCTCGTACCTCTTAGCAGAGTGGTTATATCAGATTTTTACAGATGCTACTCTTGCATTTATTTTTTAACTGGCCTCAAACAATCCTCCGCCCGAGTTTCAACACTCTTAAAACCTCATTTCTTAAGGGGGAGAGGGACGTTTGAGAGGGATTATTTATTAATTCAAAATAATGATAATAATATTATGAAATGCGATAAACAAAATGTTTTTAAAGAGAGACAATAAAGGTAGGTACAATATAAGTACAAAAGAAGTAAGAAGGTAGAGACTATGTAAACATCTAGGTACAGCGAAATGGATGGTTTAAAATGATTATGACCTTGTAAAAGATGAACAGTTGTAAATCGTGTTTATAATACAGCAAACCTTTATTACGCACGTGCGGGTATTTTACAGAACATAACATAATAAATACAACGATAAAAAAGGTGCAGATGATAAATAAACTGATTTTTAGCCTAGACACATTATTGTAACCGTAAAAATCAATTGAACTGTACTCATTACCAAGTCTGTGCAACTTTGAATGGGAGAGTTCTCGAAATAATTATTTGAAGACCGTGGAATATTATACAGTGCCGTCTGTCTCGTATCACGAGTAGGTAGGCGCAAGTTAATAAGGTTAGTTAAATCCGGCGCATCCAATCTGCCATATTATGTTATATGTCGTGAAGGGAATTTAAAAAAAATTCTCGTGAATTGAGCGAAGATAGACAATATTCAGAAAATGCCAATTCTAAGAAGCGTAACATATGTTAGGGTAAACGGTGGTTCTTAGGATTGGTTTGACATCACAAAAGGTATTTATTTATTTTATTTATTTGTTTATTGATTAACGCCCCAAAGGGCTTTTACATAGTTTAACATTAAAATGATTATGTGTACAGAACTTTTAAAAAAAATGATACATTGTTGGTATATAAGTGTAACATATTTATAATATATATGTATATATAATAATGTATTAGTGCATGACACAGATAAGTTATAAAGGGAAAGGTTTTTAATTTGTAGATACGAGTACTACTTTTAAAAAAAATAAAAATAGTAATAGCCTGATCTACATGATATATAATACACAAGTGCATAATATAATACTCGTATAATATGAGTGCATGACATTTTGAAAAAAAAAATCATTGTGTTTTTATATTACGGATGAGGTAAAAATGTATGAAATTGCATAATACATAATATAGTATATGATACATAGAAAGAAAAAAAGAGGAACAAGTTTTTGGATTGTAGATGAGTACAAAGATAATATATATATAAAAAAAATAATAATTAAACAATAGTTCTTATGCGATGCTCTTATAATTGTTGCAACATAAAAATATCGTTCAGATATCTTTTAAACATGGGTAAACTTATATTAAATATATCTATAGCAGAGCTGAATTTATTTCCAAGTACATGTAGACGAGCAATGGGTGCATGCATTTGGTAGTTAGTCCCAGAATTATTGTTACAGAATAACATATTTTGCCGAGTTTGTCGATGAGGTACTTTGAAATTGATTAGTTGCAGGAGTTCACAACAGTCTAATAAGGAATAAATAATTTCAAATAAAAAAGTTAATTCTGTTATTTTTCTTCTGTTTTCTAGAGTATGTATTTTGAGTGTATTTAGCAAGAATGTATAGTTTATGTGTTGAATTGGTATGTGTAGGGTGAATGTGAATGGTTTGGGCATGTAGAGCGAATGAACAAAGAGAAGAGTGTAAGGATAATATATGACGCGAGGGAGAATGGTAGAAGAAGCCGGGGACACCCGAGGAAGACATGGCACGATTAAATACTTGAGTTGTGCTATGTTAGTAGCTGGAATAACAGAAAATAATGTATGAGACGTTGTTTGGCGGTTCGTCCTCTCTGCCTACCAAATTCTAAGAAACGGCTTGTTAGTTAGCCAATCCCATGACCAAAATAATAAATTAACACATTACGTCCTTCCCAGTTTGTAAAATAACAGACGTGAGCTGACGGACATGCAAATAATTGGATACGGGTTAAAAGGGGGTATACCCCCCACATTGAGAATATTTGGTCTAGACGATCCCAACTTCAAATATTCAATTATTGTATTAAGGTCTTATGACTCTGGATTAATTATAAATGCAAAAAAAATGATGCACATAAGATCCCCAAAAGCAAAGGTATATATATATATTACGCCTGAAATAAAAACATATTCTTCAGATTGTTTACACGATGGCATTCCAGCATCGTGTACATGTAAACATATTGAACTTGAGAAATCGTATGTTTATTTAAGTTTCATTATTGGTTGTTTTTTCAAGTGGGATTTACAAATAAATAAGGTTTATGTACGACTATGTTCAATTATTGGTAGATTATTTAAATTAAAATTCTTTGTTCCAATCTGTACACATCGAATAATTTATTTATCATTAGCGAAATCTGTTAAAAAGGTATGGAACTACAGTCCGGGGACTTTACTGTAAAACAAACATCAATCATGTTCAATCAGTACAAAATTCATTGGTTAAATTATTAGCTAATAAAAGTTTATAAGAACAAAGGCATAATATTCCATACTTTTATCA
>JAHDVE020007338.1:0-71287 GCA_022606495.2 Halesus radiatus | reverse complement strand
TTTATCTTTGCTCGGAAGGTTTTTTCTATTTGGATGAGTGTTTTAGATTAATAATTATTGTTTATAAAAATAATAATAATTATTTATTCATATTATATAATTATACGCAATAAAGAAAAAAATATAATATCATGATATTAATTACGAGAACAATGTTTTGATACGTGTTTGAATTTCTTTGCAAACGGGGAATGAAACCTGACATTAGATTATTCAGTATTTTAGGCTGAAAATAAATACGTGTGTATATTTAATTGAGAAGAAAGGAAAAAAATATCTATGTTTTCTTCCCGGTATCGACATTATGAAACAAAACATTTCTTGCTCATATTCAATACTATATACACGGTGTCCGGAAACTCGTGGTATAAATGGGATACTGGTGAATCATAGTACATCCAAAATAACATTTTGTTTTCGAAAATAGAGTTTTGACTTTGTTATTCGACAACTAAAGAGATAAAAAAATGAAGCCGGGTATACAAATTCGACGCATTTCAAAATCCAATGAGTAGATTATAAAAACCAGTTCAGAGAACCATTTTTTTTTAAATTTTACGTTATAAATTGTAAATTTCCAACAAAACTTATAGGTACCGACAGCTGGAAATTCCCCAGTATTAATTGTTTTTGTATTTAATTCGTAGAACTCCATTTAATGTTTTTTTTTTAATTTTATGTAAATCAAATTTAATAATGTTATTATTAAATTCTGTCTCAATAATAAAAACTAAAAATACTCGGAGAACTTAATTAGAACATTATTAAATTTGATTTACATTAAATTTAAAAAATAAATTCACCAGTTTCCCGGTTGTACCGCGAGTTTCCGTACACCATGTATACAGAGCAATATAAATAATGTAAAGGTAACTCAATATTTTGATGAATAGACAATGGTAAATGTGTGTACAAAGACAATTAATACAACCCATAAAGTATGTATTATATTGATTTAGAGAAATTTTAATAGAAACCAATATAATTTCTAAAATATAATATGTTGGGATCAAAGACAAAAAGGATTCATTGAATGTAAAAACCAGATCATAACGCGTTCCGGCTTTTTAGGTTTCCTCGCAAGGTATTTGTGTCGTTGCTTTATCAAAAAGGCTCTTCGCTTTTTGTAATAGTAACCGTTTTAAATATAACTGCGTAATAAAGAGTAGAGAAGCATTTCAGGTAAAGAAATAATCAATATAATAACTATCAAAATTCTTATTTAACATCAACAAGTATTAACGTTACTGGGTAGCCTAAAATAACTTTAATGATATGTATGAAATATATATTAGTAAGACTTCTTCAGATTGATGATTCCAGTACTTGCGAGTTCTTAAGGCATTTCTAAAGCGATCAATATCTTCCAGTTCACGTTAAGTTTCCTTCTACCTTTCAGTCAAAATAACTTTACTTATTCTTTTGCTTTTCGATATAAATTTTAATCACAAACACGTGGAAACTTGGCTTTATTCGCCGGGTTAATTGACGTTGTAGTTAATTAAAGAAATTACAGATAATCTTCATAGCATGTTTAGTACAAAAAAATATGTTGTGATATTATGAATTCTACTTGAAATGTAAGTATGTGTGTACGTAATATTATGACGCCTGCAGGCTTAACTTAAAACGATTTTTTTTAAATAAAGTTTAATCGTACAGACATATTACGGCACGTAGATACATGCACGGAAACCACAGACATGTAAAACATGTACGGATTTGTATAGATATGTACGGACAAGTAGATGCATGTAGATATATGTGAACATGTACAGAGATGATATGTTCTGTCATCACGAATATGTCCAAAGGTAAAACAAGTTCCATAATATGCCGGAAATGGTCGCGGTAGGAGAGGTGGGGGGCTGAATAATGCAGGATCGCATTTCCATTGAAAATCGTCCTATTGGAAGTCCCGAACAACCTCCTGCAGGGGAAAACCAAACGGCCGTAAAATAGTTATTAATATTTTATTATCATTATTGTGAGAATGTAAAAGTATTCATTTGAGTTCCGCAGCGGCAGAGTGAGATAACCCTTTATATTAGAATCCTTTCACTCACTCTGCCTAGATTCCTCGAACAGATATCAAGCTAGTCGCATTGTATTAAGATCTTCTGTAATATCGTAAATAATGTGTACTCAAATAAACTACCGAGTTTATATCATCGTTAATTGGTAATCCTAAGCAAAAAGCGATTAATCGATTATAATTGGCAATATAACCCCAGGAGAGATGATCACCTTACGGAAATGTTTCTACTGTAGGCGGTATCTTGATTTTACTCTCCAATTCTTCATGCCAAAGGATGTTGTGTTGACCTCTACATATTTAGTCAGTAGATCCCAACACCCCTCACTCCAGCAGACTTAGTTTTAAGAAGCTTCTCCGATGGTTGGCTATCTTTGGTACATGTCCTGCTCAACGTATTAGTCCAGATTTCATAAATCCAAATGAAAGCAATATATTCGTCATTTATAATGTTATTCTCAGGTTAATTCACGAAATAAAGGGGTGAATTTTTCGGCTTTCCTTCAGAAGGTCTTACTGATTCTATGTTGTGGGTTGAATGTGTTTCCATCTTTCATTCACTTTCATCCCTGAATCACAAGGATAAATCCAACGCAAACAGGTTACCTGACAGGGCCGACTTCTTCATCGGCTCTATTGAAACATTGAAATCAGACGCCCAATATAAAACAAATATGAAATGTTTTCGCATTTATTTCGTAGAACTCCAGTTAATAAAAAATAATAAAAATATATTTATTAAAGAAAATTACATTTAATTATTCTGTTATTAAGTTCTGTAAGTATTGTAGTTTTTGATTATTTTGAGAGCTGTTTTAGAATTCAAAGCTATTTTGAATTTGATTTTGAACAGCAAAACTTAATAATGACATTATTAAATTTGATTACTATCCTTCATTCCAGATAATATGCAAATTAGCCCATTAATTTTATCATCGTAACGTCCTTTTTTATATTTTATAAAAAAACCTCTGCACCCATTTACGAACGTTGGCGGGCGGCTATGGGTCTACTGACTTAACGCTAATAAGAACTAAGAACATTTGATACCTGCTAGCGGTCCGGCGGTCGAGTGTCTTACCCCCTCATACAGATTTGGTAATATCGCGAGTGAGTGAGAAGGCGCGCATCACCCACCACTGTACGGAAACGAATGGCGGAAACGTGTAACTGTGGGTATGGTTGCATCGCGCAAGAAATATTATTTGTGGCATGAAATGGTGCACACAAATAGAAAAAAAAAATTTTAGTCTATGATAAAAGTTTTTTTTTAATGGTAGATTTTGTGTTTTTAGGTTTTGTATGAATATTAAAAAAAAACCAAAATCGTAAGGTCTCTTTGTAAAATAGTACATGGAGGAGAACTTATGAGATTTTGACTACGAATCTTGGCAATTTTGAAGGAAAAAAAAAATCAAACTCGTATTTGAATATAGTAGAAACATTCTTATTGAGAATCTTAAATCACAATAGAGTTTACCAACTATAAGCTTGATTGAAGTAAATTGAAACGATTGGAACGACGAACCAAAAACCGCCTCCTTAAATAAGAGTAGTTTCTGTTTCCTCTACGAATTACGAATATTTTGTAAAGTTTACTTAAACGTTAATTCGGTATGTCTATACGAGATTGATTCGAATTTGGAGGCTAAACATTAGATCCGGCCCTGTTGCCAGAATATAAGATCTTCCCGAGCCATTGCTCAGGCGCTTTCCTGAACTGATTCTTGCAAGGAATAAAAATAAATCGCTCAGCTGTCGGAAAAGCTGTCGAAAATATTCCACAACGGGCGTTATACGATTCCATATTACTAAGGCGTACTGATTTGCTAATATATGTGATAAATTGAATTGGGGAAAATATTGTCAGGGATGTTTTATGTACGGTACGTAGAAAAAAAAACAGTATTGTTATTAGTTCTATTATAGGTTTGATAAGTTTAATTTAAAATTAGTATCTTTTGGATTATTACATCCATGCTGTTTGGTAGTGAAGTGTAGAACCGGCAAAGGGAGGATGGAATTAGATTGAATTCTGTAGAAATGAGATCCCCAGAGAAGCAAATGTGTTGAGAAACCATGTACGGCCATATTAGGAATGTAGAGGATGATGTAAGAAGATGATCCAGATTTAGGAAGATACATTTATGTGGTCGGAGAGAGGAATTACATTGTGGTATTTAATTCAAAAGGTAAGGAAGACTGACTAAGCCACTCGGGCATAAATAAATAAAAAATGAATAACTGTTCGGAATTTTGTAAATGTAAAAATTAGAATTAAATAATATCTTGGGTGTTTAAATAGACAATTGTTTTTTAAAATTCGCCAAACATCTATTTGAAAAAGATCATACCTATTATATCAAACGGGCCATATAGAGGCACATAAATAAGACGTAAACAAAATCCACGCAAGCTAAAACTTGTACGAAACTCGTTCAATAACAACACGTCAGATGAATGACCTCTGAAACAAACAAATCAACAACAACAAGAGCAAGTAAAATCCTGCGAAAATACCTCTGTACGGCCTATAAAAGCCCATACACGTGATACATTTGGATTGATTCCCGCTCACGGCTCGGACCAAGTAACACCTCAACTGTAAACACTGCGTCACTGTGAAAATCAATTGGACCTGCTCTCATCAACACACTATTCTACCCGGACCTGCTCTCATCAACACGCTATTCTACCCGGACCTGCTCTCACCAACAGGCGAAAGACTCTACTCTATCTGGACCTGCTCTCCTCGATAAATAATACTTTAACATATACCCTTCATTCTTGTACGGGCTCTACAAGTCTCGTACACCAATAATTATAGCATCGGCGCTATTATTCTACAAACAAATGGTTTTGGCAGTAGATTAGATAATTTAGAGGCGTTCTAACGCGTATTTCTAAAGAAAGCCTTTCAAATCGATAGTAATATTCTTAATAATCATCGTAACTTGTCCTACAGTCCCACATTAGATGTATTTCCTGTTAACTCAAAATTTCTTCTTTTCTCTTAATCCTTCCCTCCTTTGATATCTCTTGCTTTTTTATATGTTGTCCCATTCTATTACATGTAAGCATATATTTGTCTTACTGTTCCATTGGTTCGTTTTATATTTTGTCTCCCTCTTATTATATTTTGTATATCTCACCTATATATATTCTCACTCTATGTATTCTTGTTTAAAATTTAAAATGTTACCCTGATGAAGCTCTGGATAAGCGAAACTGGTTGGTGATGAATTTAAAATAAATTAGTGGATCAAAACAATGTTTTTGTTTTATTTAATAAGGATACGTATAGTCGATTTGAAGTGGACTGGATGTGTAAAAAAAAGAGTGCCAAGATAATGTTGCATGACGCGCAAGTGAATGAATGAGGAAGAGGTGACAAGATTAAGTGTATCAAATTTGAAAGAATGTTCGCTAGAAGGATTATATGAAGACTTTTACAGAAGAATAAAAACAGGAAATTAAAGAAATTAATGGAGATATCCTTCAGGAATCCTTTGGCGTCTAGAATGAAACATAGGACTTCTTCAATTTTTTTCATATTTGCCGATCTTGGGCGGCTCAATTCCAAATGAATCCTGCAGTGTCTTCTCAAAATCGTTGGCTTATCACCTCTGTTCCACATCTTCAGCCAAAGATGCCATTGATATGTAGTTTCAACGGTCATCTCTTATTCGTGCTACCCGTTCTCCAACCCCAAAGTTACATTTGAAGTTGGAGATCGTGGTGGTGATGTCGACCACTTTAGACTTGCTCATTGTCCACTCGTTAGTCTATGTATCTCGAGGAGAGATCAGCTATTTCCATGGCTTTTTGTGTAATGGCCGTTTTAGTCAAAACGTTTTTTCATTAGTGTCCATGCTTGCGCTCCGAATGATAATACTTGAAGCATACATTTGTTAAATTCAAGCGTCCGAATGCATTGGGGTGTCTTTTTGTATTTAGGTAACGACTAATTTTGCTGAACTCACTATTATACAGTTCCTATTAACGCAGTAGTCCATATTAAACAGTTGACATAGGAAGAGGAGCAAGCACTGCACATTGGAGTATTGCAGTGAGGCATGGAATTGGCAGAGGAAAGCAGAAATTAGACAGAAATTCGATCACTAATTGGTTCTGGAAAGTTTTCGATCAATTTACAAGTATTATGAATTCTCGGAATTCGTTGCGCAGTTCAATTAATAACTTTAATAGTTCAGTGCGGTTGAGCATATTTTAGAGAGAAATATTGCTTTACAACGGGGATTATTATAAATTTGTGTGAAATCGTTAATTAATAGTTAATGTAAGTATGTGACATCAATAAAACATCGAAAAGTGGTACCACTTGACTAAAGTTGATTGTTTATCTTAAGAGGAACGGCTGCGCTGCCTGTTTCATACATAACTTAATTTTGGAATTGAGGCCCAAATAACCATCCAAACTGAATGATATGTTTTTTTTAATTAAATTAAAGGTTTACTGAATAACTAGTGCACATGAGAAGTATTTTATTTATTTTTGTTTTTAATTATGAAGTATATGCCATGAGAAAAAAAATATTTTCATAATTTTAGAGGCAACTTAAAAAATTATTTGCTTTTTTATCATATATTTAAAAAAAATTATCAGCATTGTTATGTAAATATGATTACGTAAATAAAAATATAAAAACAAAACATTTGGAAAAAAGGTTTTTTCGGGTCGATATTTTAAATCATGTACGGCAAATTTGTGTTCCAACGTAAATTGGTAGTTTTTAATTTAATTTAAAGTCCACCATAATGTTTACTTTAAGTTTAATTTTATTTTTTTTACTTTACATTTCAATATATTTTCAAAGTAAACGGGGTAAAACTTTTTTTTAAATCACCGTTAGCCCCCAAATAATTGTTAAAGGCGCCTCTAAAATCGCGAAAAACCAATTCCTTGGCCTATATTTCATAATGTAAAACAAAAATGAATAAAATACTTCTCGTGCATACTAGATATTTACTAAACCTTTAATTAAAAAAATAAACGTATCGTTGGGTTTAGGTGAGTATTTTGACCTCAAATCTTGTATTTGTAGATATTTACTAAATCTTCTCTTAAAATGTAGACATAACAGAATTGTTCATGCGCTTCGTAGCTTCAAAACATGTTTTTGTATGGTTCAATTTTTTTTTAGTCTTTGTTCTAAGAAAGGCTGAATTTTTTAACATTGTTTTGGCAAAAGTGAAATTGTATCCGCGGAATTGTGATGGATTGTGTCAACAATACTGAAAGTTTTGTGGATTATTAGTGTTTGCTTCAGTGAAATCATTAATCTTACAATAGTGTTGACTGTTGTTCCAACTTTGACAACAATGCGGCAAATTAATCAAAGCGATAAAATGATGAAAGTGTGAAAAACAGAACTGTTAAACACCCCTGTGGTTATATTATTTATAAATGACGAATGTGTGAATGTTATTAACAATAGCAATAACTGTATACCTGAATTTTCGCATTTGCGATAATGCGAATTTTGTGTTTCTCACGTGATATCCTGATATATTAAAATGAGAGAAATTTTAAATTGGACGTTCGAAATATTTATTTTTTCTTTATTTTTGAAAAGCTTGAAAAGCCATAAAATGGAACGCAGCTAAGTTCTCGTGCTCTTATTCCCTTTTCGATTGCCAAAAAATAATTAAAAAAAATAATGGAAAAAAAAGGAACAAAATTTTTTAAATATCCACCACGTTTGTTGCGAAATACCAGAAACGCAACATGAAATCACTATTTTGCAAATTAACACTGTTTTTACTGAAAAATATTTGCCCATTTGCCCAAAAATAACGCCACAATAATACCACTTTTCCAAAGGAATCACAAATTTTTCAGGTTTCCCCTAATAACTAATCATTGAAGAAGATAATATTAACGACTATTATTGAAATTATGAAACAATAGATGTCAAATATAAATAAAATTGAATAGGTCATCCAAGACACCATCTAGGTTGCAAATATTTTCGAGAGGAACTTTAATAATTTAATTAATATTAGTAAATCAAATTGAGAAGTATAATACTAGGTCGATAAATATGACCGAATATAATTAGGTCTCAATAGTTCAATCAGATGAGACGTTGGTCCCGGTAAGACTAGAGGATCTGGGTTCAAGTCCAAGTTGCGACCGTTCCCTTTTCATTTTTCGTGTCCTTATCTGTTCCATAATTTTAAGAGTTGATTTTACCTTTCTTGAATGATTAAATATTACAAACAGTTTTAAAATGCTACAATAAATTATTGCTAATATATTGAACCGTAAGAACATTCAGCATTAAGAACTGTTAAAAAAAACTCCAAGCATTCTAATTACACCCCAAGCACATCTCGCCTTGCCTTTATTGGCGTAAGATGCTGAGTATGTCAAACATAAGAAAGTTAATCAAATGTGTCAAATGTACAACTTCAAATTCCTACTACCTATCTGTTTGATAAACTACAGTGGTCCTGTAATTCTAATGCCTATGACACACGCCATTTATTTGTTCTTCCCATACATCGAACTACTGTATTTGAGGGCAGTTACAGTTATTCCTTGACAAAACTTTGAAATGAAATAGCGCTATTTATTGGAAGGTCAACATCGCTGCAGTGCTTCAAGAAGTTCTACAGTGAATGGTTGCTGACTTAAAATTTAATATTTTTAGATTTGAAATCTTTTTATTTTATTTTATTTAAATAAAGTAACACTTAAGTGTAGAGATTTGATATAACTTTGACTTCATATAATTTATACAGTCACAGCTGAAAACCATCTGCACTCCGGGCTTCGGAATATACAGCTGAGCAGTGACCCTTTGTCAACTACCAAAACAATATATGTTAAAATAAAATATCTAAATTTACAGCTTATTGAAAAATAAACTTTTTTTATTATTACTATAATTACAGATCTATTATTCAACAAGAACTTATTCTGAAAAAAGAGTAAATCAGTATCCACTGTGAGAATCAAACTCGATCCTTTCGGACCTTCTGGTTTAGAGCCCAAATAAGAGTATCTCGGCACATAAATACATCAGAATTTTATTGGTTTTGACAAGGGTTGAAATCAGTGGCGCGCCGATAAATGCCCGTGCCCACTGGCAAGCTTACTTATCATAATTTACCCCCTCATAACCAATATAAATAAAATAGTTGTCATAGTATTGCAATAAATAAATTAATTACACGAGCGGTATTCGCAACAGGCAACATGATCTATTCATCCTAAATTGAGTACAGTGATGTGTAAATGTACAGAATGTGCGCCGCAGGTGGAAATCTTTGATTTGCTTTCATATCAAAATAGCGGCCTCCATGGTCGAGGGGTAAGGCTCTCGACTACGAATCCGAAGGTCGCGGGTTCAAATCCCGGCGTGCGCAAGTAATTTTATTTAATTAATTTGTGTTGTTTCACAATTAATTAATTTAAAAATAATATATAGTATATTTGCGCACGTTCCAGAGTGGAAGATACTCTCAGTATCGCCCTGGTGAAAGACCACCATTCAGAATTGAAACGTTGCTTGAAATGGCTTTTAGCCGTGTTTGGTGACCAGATCTGAATAGCCAGGTATATCCCCACCTCCCCCTTCCCCTTCTCCTTCCCCTCCCCAATACTTTCAGCCTCACAACATTCCCCAATTGGGAATGCCATAGTTTCACTGGCTCCAGACGGTTGGGAGCAGTTGGGACCCTTCTGCGGTATTCATGTAAAAAAAAAAAAAAAAGCAGTGGCGTGCATTGTTCTATAACCAAAGGTAGATTGTATGTAGTTTTATTAATCGAATTGTCACAATAATTTACATGCCAATACACACCTAATTCAAACACTATGGCGTATTAGGCAGTATCTGGGAAGCTCAGAATAACAATGAATAGTTAGTAATATTTTTCTTCAAAGAATTGTTAATTTATTTTTTTACTGAACAGATAGCGGAACTGTAAAAAAACATTAGAATTTAACCCAGCGGTAGTGCTGGAAAATAAACTGACTATTTATGAAACAGGTAAAACCTTTACTGGGTGGATAACATAATGTCCCTTATTTCAAAATTTACTACCAGTGTAGTCTTACTATTTCACAGCTTTTAGTGCAGGCAGTATGCGGACGCATGGCTTTGCGTTATGTATCCCGCAAAAAACTGATTTGATGAAGACAAATGTATTACCCAGTGGCGTGCGTTGATCTATGATTAAAGGTGGGCTGTGTGTAGTTTTTCAAGTTCGGGTGTGAATTATATTGTGCATTGAATCTTTGGAAATGGCAATTTCATTATCAATTAAATAATTTAAAATGTTTTTTTTTTTTTTTTTCATATGAAGCGGTAACTTGGTGATGTGACATTATAATTTATAAAATAAAACAATAACTTTGTTTTACATCAGTTTTATTTATACTTTAGCCGACCGGGTTTCGTTACTACCGTAGCTTCTTCAGGGCAGTATACAACTAAACTATGAACTAAGATGCACATGTGTTATGGAATGATACAAACAGGCTAGTGAAGGGCCAAGGGTGGGGGATCAGCAGGTACCTGCTGATCGGGAAGGGAATGTACTTTGTTTATTGGGAATAATTTAAAGATTGGACTTTTATTTAAATTTATTTGATTATTTATTAGTCTACTATTAGTGTTTTTTTGCTTTCCTTATTTCTAATGCTTCTAGGTTATCTAATCGAATGCCGGTTACATTTTTATGCAGTTAACTAGTGCCTGTATTTTTATCGAATGTGTGGTCTGTTTCTAAGAGATGGTTAGCAAATTCAGAGAAACCATTATTATTTAGACATCTTAAGTGTTCTTTTACACGGATATTAACATTACGCGACGTTTTGCCTACATAGAACGCCGGGCAATCATTACATTGAAGTGAATAAATGCCTGAGTGGCCTAAACTGTCTTCTTTATTAATTGATAAACTAAAGTTCTTTAAAACTTAAGACAAGATTTTTGTGCATAGTGCAAAGGGTAACAATTATTATTTTTATAAACAATAATTATTAATCTAAAACACTATCCAAATTGAAAAAACCTTCCGAGCAAAGATAAATGTCGCCGGCAGGACTCGAACCCGCACCCTTCTAATGTCCGGTTAGATGCTCTACTGTTGAGCTACGTCGGCTTATCGCAAACCCGCCAAGTTAATCAATATATACTAGTGTTCCATTCAATAATTACTGTTTTTATTATATTTTCACCTGTAAACAACCAACTGTATAAGTATGAGAGAGGCTTGTAACGGCTAAATCCCTCAAATAGATGGCGTCGAGACAAATTATGTCTACATTTTATTGGTGAAAATTGCTTTGACTTGTCAAATATTTATTAATTGATAAACTAAAGTTCTTAAAAACTTAAGACAAGATTTTTGTGCATAGCGCAAAGGGTAAGAATTATTTTTATAAACAATAATTATTAGCCTGAAACAATCATCCAAATTGAAAAAAACCTTTCCGAGCAAAGATAAATGTCGCCGACAGGACTCGAACCTGCACCCTTCTGATGTCCGGTCAGATGCTCTACCGTTGAGCTACGTCGGCTTATCGCAACCCGCCAAGTTAATCAATATATACTAGTGTTTCATTCAATAATTACTGTTTTTATTATATTTTCACCTGTAAACAACTAACTTTATTAGTATGAGAAAGGCTTGTAACGGCTAAATCCCTCAAATAGATGGCGTCGAGACAAATTATGTCTACATTTATTGGTGAAAATTGCTTTGACTTGTCAAATATTTATTAATTGATAAACTAAAGTTCTTTAAAACTTAAGACAAGATTTTTGTGCATAGTGCAAAGGGTAACAATTATTATTTTTGTAAACAATAATTATTAATCTAAAACACTCATCCAAATTGAAAAAACCTTCCGAGCAAAGATAAATGTCGCCGGCAGGACTCGAACCCGCACCCTTCTAATGTCCGGTCAGATGCTCTACCGTTGAGCTACGTCGGCTTATCGCAAACCCAATAAATACTTATAAAGTTGGTTGTTTACAGGTGAAAATATAATAAAAACAGTAATTATTGAATGGAACACTAGTATATATTGATTAACTTGGCGGGTTTGCGATAAGCCGACGTAGCTCAACGGTAGAGCATCTGACCGGACATTAGAAGGGTGCGGGTTCGAGTCCTGCCGGCGACATTTATCTTTGCTCGGAAGGTTTTTTCAATTTGGATGAGTGTTTTAGATTAATAATTATTGTTTATAAAAATAATAATTGTCTTCTTTATCTTTAAAATTTACCGTAAACCCACTTATACAGACATAACTATCCATAACACCTCAAATCATCCAACCTCCCACAAACATTCCGCTTTCCACTCGATGATTCACCGGTTAGTTACGGTCCCGTTATCAAATGCTGATTTTTCACTAGAACTATCCATAATTAAACAAATTTCAGTAAATAACGGTTATCATGAAAACTTAGTCATTAACATACTAAATAAAAAATTTAAAAAAATGTCGTCAAATAAGTTTTTATTCAACAGTACCCCCCCTAATAATAATATAACAAATAATAATAATCAACCGTATCAATGGCGTAGAATCTTATATATCAATAACTTTTCCCAACAAAGCATTAAAAACCTTCCGTCAGAGATTAAACCAGCATTTTACACAGATAATAGTTTAGGTAAATTTTTAATTAACGGAAAAGATAAAGAAGACAGTTTAGGCCACAGATAACCTAGAAGCATTAGAAATAAGGAAAGCAAAAAACACTAATAGTAGACTAATAAATAATCAAATAAATTTAAATAAAAGTCCAATCTTTAAATTATTCCCAATAAACAAAGTACATTCCCTTCCCGATCAGCAGGTACCTGCTGATCTCCCACCCTTGGCCCTTCACTAGCCTGTTTGTATCATTCCATAACACATGTGCATCTTGGTTCATAGTTTAGTTGTATACTGCCCTGAAGAAGCTACGGTAGTAGCGAAACCCGGTCGGCTAAAGTATAAATAAAAGTGATGTAAAACAAAGTTATTGTTTTATTTTATAAATTAAAAATGTACTTTGTTTACACCACTTTTATAAAAATAAATAAATATCTCTACATCTTTCGACAGCAATGCTATTGACACACGTAGAGATATAATAAGTGAAATATCGAAAACATATTAAAAGTACGTGTACAAACTAAATCCTTATTTTCACCTGTTCCGGTGGTACACTGTTTTGGTACTTAATAAATGGCATTATCACATTATAAGTTTGACATTAATGGTAAGACAAATTTTTAAAATTGATTAATTGTGTCATTAAAAATATCTATTTCATTATTAGAGCAGTGTATAATATTGTGATTTCTTAATATCCGCGGTAAAGGAGAGAGATATCCCGTATTTACATGGTAGGTTTTAAAATAAAAATAAAATCTTTTATCCTCCTTGTTGGTGTATTAATGTTGATTTTTCCCTTTAAGGTGATAAAAATACCTCTATCAGAAAGATGCTAAAGTTTTCAATTCAACAGTTTATGATGTATTAAATGTATAACTTGGGCACGGATCTCAAAGAAGTATAGCTCTGGGCAGCTGAGGTAACTGGACAATTTGGCACAACGAAAAATTGGCGTACTTTTGAAAAGTGATATAAAATCGTGAAAAGTGATGAAAACTATAAAATTTGGTTAACGAGGTTGGGTTAGATTAGGTTTATACGCGCGATTTAATTTTATTCATACTTTTAATGACTTGATATCACGTTATCAGTGTGCCGAATTGCATTAAACCGCGGCTGAATAGTTTAACGGTACGCCACCGATTGAACCAAAGGAACATACGAATAATTGAAATTTAATACATTTGCATGATATGGTAGTTGAACCTTTTGATTTTATAGTGTAAAACATTATAAGTAGGAGCCTCCGACTTTATTTTAAGATTATTATTATTTGGAAGTGAATCTTCATCACAACAAAATTAATGCAAATGGTCGAAATTTAAATATTAAATTTTCTCACTGGCAATATTATTATGTATATATTAACAGCGCGCATCGTTACGTTTCTTGTGAATGTTTTTCCTGATAACTTCCTTGCACTGGGCAGAATTCCTTAAGTTTCCCAGGTGAGTATTCATTCGGCGGACGATAAAATTCCTGCAAAAGCTGTTAACTTTCACAATAATTTTGGAATGCGATGAAGCAAGCATGAAAATATTCTGCAAGTTTCCAGCAATCTCTACTAAAGCCGGGCGTTTGCCATTGTTCCTCTTTGTAGTTAGTTCCAAGTTAGTTATTCATAGTTTCTTTCAACCTAACGTTAAAAATAACTAAAGCATGTTCGAATTCGGGCAAAAGAGGATACCTACAGAAATTGTAATAGTTTTTTCTGGTGCCTCTTCAGTATAGGGCTGCACGTGCAGTCTGAAACCACATTTTATTATATTGGAACAGCACTCGTATCGGTTACCTTGGTTTCAAATCTATGTTTCCGATTGTGTGACAGCGATGCCGGAGCTGTATTCTCTAGCAACGCACCCGACTTGACACGATTTTATAGCATTTTGAATCTTAACAAATGCTCATAGCATACTAAAATATATTTTATTCGCTTGTTAAGGAAATAATTTATTTTAAAATCACTCTATCTTCGACGTTTCATCACGCGCAAACATATTTATTTAATCTGTAAAAAAGTGTGTTACCACAAATTTAGCTATTTATTCGCTAAATTTTTGGCGGGAATAAGGATTGCAATACAGCAGAAAAATAGATACCATAGATAGGTTTCCCAATTATTTATTATGACAGATGAAAACCTTTTTTTATATTGTTAATTTGAATTAAGCCCGGGGCTCAAAGCAGGAGAAGAATAATTTGTCTGTTCCAATTGGAGAATGTTGTGAGGCAAAAGGAAGTAGTTTCAGGGAAGGGCGATGTCGAATAAGTAAAGAAGTACACAAGGGTGCATCTCTGATATATGGCAGTGAGGCACATAATTGGCAGAAGAAGGACGAAAGCAAACTGAATTCAGTTAAAATCCCTGAAGCGCGTATGGTAAAACCAATTCCTTTGACCGGATTACGAATGAGACGGTTCGAAATGAAGAAATTGCAATGAAACATCAGGATTTTACGAAACTAATGGTCGAAACGCGTAGATTGGATTGAAAGAGAAAGAGCAAAAGTAAGATTGACTGGCAAATTGATAAAAGAAATGGTGAAGAATGTAACGGGAACACGTGCTACGATCGTGTGCATAAAATATTAAGTTAAGTTCATTGAGACTTCGAGAGGCCTTCAAAAACTAAAGGATATACAGAAGCTGATTAAAAATTTTATTTTGACGCAGAAATTATTAAATGAAAGAATTAAAATATTAACAATAAGTTTTAAAAAATCAGCGAAATCTCATTTTCGTGTAATAAAACCTGTCTATTTTATTATTTCAGAGAGCGAAATTCGAGAATTTGATCGAAGCGAATCATACGAAATATGTTTAAGATTTATTACCTATTAATGATATTCAATTTATAATTATTTAATGAAGTTTAAAATCCTCATTGTAATATTTAATCATTGAAGAAGATAATATTAACTAAACTGAATGAAACATGAAACTGAAAAAAAACAACATAAAATAAAAAAATATCAGTCGCATCTGGGACACGAACCCAAGACCTCTGTCTTTCCGGGACAACCGCTTTACCAACTTAGCTAATGAGACCAGTTCAATTTATGTCATCTTCATCGATATCATATCTCAAATTCAACACTTTGTCAATATTATCCTCCATTTGTCCCATATGCGACTGACGTGTTTTTATTTTCTGTTGGTTTTTCGGTTTCATATTTAACATTGGCTATGTTAATATTATCTTCTGCAATGATTAAATATTAACGATATATTTTAATTAAAAAGTCCTCCTACAGTTCTCAAAAATTTCCGAGAGTAGCTGTTTTTATGATTACCGAGTAAATATATGGAATTTATAGAATATAAAATATGGAGTGTTTTTTGCTTCATAAAAACGGGTCTAATTAAGGCGAAACTATCAGTGAAATCAGCATTTTGATTAATTTTACTACGAATCGGTTTACATTATGAACACCAAAAAATATGCTCTCGATAAATTGAAGCTTTTCTTACAGTTTCCGTTGGATAGAAATAAGATAAAATTGTTAATTACTTTATAAAAAATATATGCGTAAACTACTAATTATTTTATTTTTTCATTATAAAATTATGAACGCATATTAAAAAAAAGTTTTTTTTTATTTTCTTTCCGACAAACTTATTTACTAAATAAATAATAACAGATTTTTGCGCTTACGTGAAACATTTCTAGACTTCGCTTGCCAAGCGACTTTTGTGCCTGTTATCTATATTTGTAGTGACATAAGACACACGGCTTGTAGTAATATTTTTGGCTTGTTTATTCCTCTTAAGCACTCCATGGGCTTTGAACCAGATGACGTCACAATAGGTATAAATCTTTCTAAATCGTTTCCCAATGGCGCTGGGAGCAAGGTAGAATGACGTTTTTTTTTTTAAATGTTCTACTTGAATATATTTTTATATTCATAAATATGTTTCCCTGCGTTTTCCTTATTTTTATATTTTTAGTACGTGGTTTTCCCGTTGCATTTGATAATCATTAAATTGACAAATAAAAGCTTGTTCCCTATTATAACGTCATCGATAGAATACCATCAACGATTTGAAAATGGCCACTCCAGCGCAGTAAAGGAAACTTCCAAGAGAGCGGATAAAGCGATTTCCCGGGATTCATTATTTTACGATCCCCAAACAGCAAGTACCAGCAGGAAAGCAGAGTACCGGAGAAGCAGTAATCAGTTACGAGGAACAGTTTCGACTTAACCGCGGGATATATATATATATATATATGATCCTGTATGTGGAACCGCGGACGGCGGAACGGGTACGAGTGTAGGGGGAACGCCCATCACTAGTCGGAGATTCGGAGAGTGGTCACTATATTCGGTATATGTTCTGTGCTCCGGGAATGGGGTATCCGATGCAACGGGTAGACTTTATAGTAGACTTGGGTTTTGTTTTTCAAAAACAAACGTTTAACAAAAATATTAAGCCGAATGATTCGAACCAAAGTGGAGAGAAATTAATCTTTTGGTACGATCTATCTGTGATTTTAAAGATGTAGCACCTCTGTGGCAGAGCTGGAAGATCATTGGCCTTAGACTTGGAGGTCGTGGGGTCGGCCTAAATCCTGGCTTTGGCGAATGAAAATGCATTCATTAATTTAAACTGTGTTCAATTTTTAATTATTAATTATTATTATTGCGATTTACAAAACGTAATTTTAATATTTAATCATTGTAGAAAATAATATTAACATAACCTAAATGAAACATGAAAACGGAGAAAAATGAAAATAAAAAGATTTCAGTCGCATCTGGGATTCAAACCCACGACCTCTGCCTATCTGGGGCAACCGCTTAACCAACTTTAGGAATTTTGTAATCATTATAAAGATAGCTGCCAATAATATGGGATAAAAAATGGATAATAATATTGACAAATCTTGAATTTGAGATATGATATCGACGAAGAAGACATAAATTGAACTGGTCTCATTAGCTAAGTTGGTTAAGAAGAATTTTTTTTTTTAAATGTATTCATCAAGCAATGAAAAAATATTTATAATACTTAAGTAAGTGAATTAGAAAATACACAGAAATTTAAAAAAATATTAGGTTGCGACAGTGACAAGTTGTGGCTTTGGTCGTACCTCTTTAAGAAAATTTAAAAAAAAATGTTGATTTGGAATAACAAATTGTATAGCATTATTTTATTAAATAATTTTATTCAATAAATGAATTCTCAGTTACATATACAAAGTAACATATAAACATTTACACTACTCATCAATCTTACTTTAACAACGTGACATTTCACAAATTTGGGGATGCAATGATATCATTAACCTAAGAACGTAGAGGCTCTTTTTCAACGCTTCTAACAATTGTACAAATTACAATATTCGGTTCCAACAATTTGGTTAACAATTTGAAATGCTTTGACGGCCTCCTTTGAGGGGTAAGGCTCTCGACTACTAATCCGAAGGGCGCGGGTTCAAATCCCGGCGTGCGGAAGTAAATTTAAAAAAAATTATTTGTGCTGTTTTACAATAAATTCATTTAAATATAATATATAATATATTTGCGTACGTTCCAGAGTGGAAGACACTCTCAGTATGGCCCTGGTGAAAGACCACCAATCAGAATTGAAACGTTGCTTGAAATGGCTGTTAGCCGTATTTGGCGACCAGATCTGAATAGCGAGGTATTTTCCCGCCTTCCTCTCCCCCTTCTTCTTCCCTTCCCCAATACCTTCAGCCTCACAACGTTCCCCAATCGGGGATGCCATAGTCTCACTGGCTCCAGACGGTTCGGAGCAGTTGGGACTCTTGTGCGGTATTCATATAAAAAAAGGCAGTTGATGGTAGTAGGAACACTTGTACTTCACATTAAAAAAGTGTATTTATTTATATCCTTTAATTCTACGATGTTATAAGAACCGAACGTGACAAATGTCAACCGTGTACAAATGTTTGGCGCGCGTTTGGCGGGTTTCCCGACTGTGCACCGGTGCCGAAGGGATCAATGACACTAGTTCCTCAGAGCATCTTCCATTAAAATACCGATAGAACAAGGATAGCATTCCAACTGACGTCTGTGCTCCAAATATTGCAATCCGTTTGTTAGGATAGGCGAATCTATCAAACGGACCGACCGTTTCTGCATAGAGTCAAGGGTTGTTTTCAGATATTTTGAGGCTCTGGATCAGTGGTTCGCACTTGCAATTTGTACAGGGTCAGCAGTTGTGTACTATTATAGTATCTGCGGGCTCTGTACAGTACGCCCAGCTTCTGAGAGCCTAAAATTACTCTGGCTTCGAGGAGCCCCCATACCTGAGCTGGTCACTTTTTACTACTAAGTTCTTGACGAATTTTAGATTTTAATTATCATGACAGCTCTTTCGACGTTCAAAGTATTTTTTTATCTATAGTTTGAGCAGCTGTCAAAAGTATAAAAAAATGTAAATACTTGAAGAACTTAATAATTACATTAATAAATATGATTAACTTAAAATCAAAAATAAAATGGTTATGGAGATCTACGAATTAAACACAAAAACAATGAATGTATAATTTTGACTTGCCAAGTCTACTACAAGCGAATAGCCCGGAATTGAAGGTAACAGTAGGGGTTAAATTTGAAGCAGGGGTAGAGAAATGTTTAGTTGCAACAAAGTTATCCCGGAACTGCTTGCTAAATACCCGCTGTTATTTTCACCATCAACTTTGGACGGCTACTTCAGAACTCGGTAGGGATTGCAGAAAAACAAATAATAGGAAGAAAGTCTTGCTATGCGCTCTCTATTACAAGGGAAAATTTTGTAATAATAATTTCATTAAAACCGTGAGAAAACATTTCGCATTTTGCGAAACTAAGTTGGTTTATAAAACAAATAATGGTGAATGTGTTATTATAATTTTGTAATATGTAAATAATATCGGTTACGACTCTATATCACTGTTATTTACTAAAACGAAGCTTTGACCTCCGTGGTCGAGCGGTCGAGCGGTCCCCAACTTTTAAATTTTATTCAATAATGTTCAATTTATTGGAATAAATTATTGAAGCTTACAAATCTCATTGCAAAATTTAATCACCGATGAAGATTATTTTAACAAATTTTAATGAAAAATGGCGGTCGCCACATGTGCTTGTTAAAAGACCTTTGCCTGTTAAAAGTGTCCCAGAGTGGATGATTTAGAATGTTATTCTTTGAACTATGGTGATTGTAAACAATATACGACCGAGCTAGACAACCCAAACTCATACTTAATGGTGAATGTGCTTTTTTGGAGCCTTTAATAGCTGCAAAGATATAATTGTATAACCTTGAACGTTGTACCACAACCGCAATCCGCAAAATTAGATTTTATGGCTACCGAGAAAGGCGCAATAGGAAATAAAAACAGACGCAGTACCAAAAGCGCGACAATGGGTCTACTGCAAGTACCCTCTACTTGTACTTGTTTTCAGATAAACATATTTTCCTTAGCCCCTTCATATACATTAGGTTACACCCCCAACCAAAAACATCATGTACACGAAATGTATTCAACATGAAATTAAAAAAAAAAAACTTTTAATGAGTAGTCTTTCGGCTGCCGAAAATGTCGTTCCATCGCGTAAATTTGTTTTAAATTTTTATATTAGACTGTGATGAGTATTTTTAAGTTTATTATTTAGTACTGTTTTATGTATTTTAATTAATTCTACCTTTATCTTTTACTGTTTAAAATTATTATTTATAATGTATCGCGTTATTTTCACTTATACTCCTGCATTGTTTTTATATTAGATAGACATTGATAAGTATAAGAATTTTCTTATTTTTATTTATTATTATACAATGTAAGATATACTACGCTTATGTACATAAAATAGCTAACTTTATATTACGACAAACCGAAAAGACCCACTTGCTAAAACACGGCCCGAGCTAACGTAGCAAGTAGGGAACATCATTAGCTATATATTCCTTGCATATTAAACATTATTTTTTAAACTAATTATTGATCTGTACATAATGCCTGTACACTTTTGTCAGAACGGACACCGGCCGGACCCTTGTGCACTTCCCAAATGGGCACGCATTGCCGGCCACTATTCTCCCAGTCTCCTCAACCTAGCGGCAAGCTCCCGGCCATCTGGATTCCTCCTATATCCCTAGGGTCTTCGTGTGTTTCTCACCCCACCTCCCCGATACACACTTCTTAAGGGATCCTCCGGGTGACTGGTGCAATGCTTCAGAAGAAAGAGTGTCGGAAGCAGGAAGTCGTTTTGCACTACTCTGGGGGGACTGCCCTTGACTGTTTCGTGGCTACGGTCTGTTCTGGATATAATGTGTTTTTGTGTTTCTTGTTTGCTTATTTATAGGTTTGTTGGTGCACTCCATCTTGGATTACTCCTGTTATCGACAGAAAGAGTCACTACGGGCTATATTTTGTCGTCGTCCCAGTATCTGTACTAACTAATTTGATGTGCGTTTGTGACTAACCTCCTTCTATGCGAAAGCTGTGCAGAGACAATTAAGGATTTAGAATCCTTTCAAAATTATGAATTCGTTTAATTAAAAAAATAGAGTCCTTGACGTGCACCTTAAGTTACTTATGCCGAGGTTGCAAAGTAGTGGGTAACCTCAACTGTTCATAATGTCAAAATAATATGGAATGAAAATAAACTTTCTATCTGGAATTGAGACACGTGTGCGTTCCGGAAAAATCTCGAAATGATGTTCTGAGATCTTATTTTTTTTAATGCTATTTGCAAAACCATTTATCATATATACTCGTATCAACTCTGTTCTGATAGCTGTCCCTAAGCTTTGCAGATTGTAATGTAGGTATATTTCTCTCTTGTAAAACATTGTTATGTATTTATCTGTATGTTTCGATCCGGTACAGTTATATTTTTAAATATTTGCCATGAAACCTTTTAAACTGCTAACTTTCGACGCTTTAACTGATTATGTATGTTTTATTCCGCTACTGACCTTTGCGACATCTCTACAGTTATATCGTTTATGAGAAAGTAGTATAGATTACAACGGATCTATTAACGGTGCACCATAAAACCGTTCATCTTAAAAACCCTATTAAGTTAGTTACGAACCCATTTTATGGCGTGAACTAGCGAAATTTCAAATGAAAGTTGAAAAATTCTCTTAAACCTTAAAGGTCATTTTCCTTTTTTCAAATTGTGGAGTAATCATTTCAAGAATAATACCCAAGACTTTATTTATTTACGAAGAAAACTTATTTCATTTCGAGTTTTCCACTTTTCTTATTAAGTTACTGTACAAATTAATACAATCATCATTGTAAAATATTTGTTAAAAATTTTAAAGTTTTTTTAATCGTTTGAAGACAAAGGTAACACAGAACACGATTACAGATTTTTCTTAAAAGCATTCCTTACTATTTTTTTAGTCAATGTTTACTTTGATACAGTAATCTGCCCAGCAAAACTGTTATACCGTGAACAAGTAGATCGATGGCAGCCCTTATGTTGAATTTTTTTTTCGGCGAAACGAATTAATGAACGAAAACAAATAGGCGAAGATGGAGATCATCGTATTTTCATTTGATTATAATGAATAACCACAAAGTGATAGCTTCATACAATAGTATAGATCATACAACTTTATCTCTGTCTCGCATGGGAAACTCGCACACACATTATGTCGAATATCAGTAGAATACGTTGCTAATGTATCATATGCAAAAGTAAACATCTGAAGTTTATTTTGCTGGTGAATACCGTACAAGGTTTCTAACCAAACGGGGCCAGTGGGATTATGGCATCCCCAATTAGGATATATTGGGTGGCTGAAGAGCGTGGAAATGAGAACTAAATGGGAAGAAGAGGCTTGGATTAATAGTTATTCGAACTCCTTTAACCCCTGTTTCTCCCAAAACATATTATTACTTTCATCAATTAATTGAATGATGAATCATTTCAATTTCAATTAGTTTTTAAAATAAACTAAAATTTTGAATATTGTTGAATTTTAGTACATTAAGCACGTATATTTAATTTATTTTATTAGGTTCGAGGTAAACGCCATTAATTCGGTTAACTTTATAATGAACACGTTTTATCGTGAAAATATTGCAAAAATATTTGGAGAGGTTCCCAAACTTCATTAAAACTACAAAGTTTTTTTTATTACCGACGCGAAGCTGTAAATATGGCAGAAGTTTGTGAACGACACTTTTTACATGAAAAATTAAGCTTTTTTATTGAAGTTCCAAACATTTCGAATTAATTCTGCGCAGTCAATTAAATACACATTCAAGAAGACTTTCACAGATAAAGATTTAAAATATAAATACTTTTAAATTATGATAATTTTTAGGATTTAGACGGAATCGTGTCACACATATTTTTAATTATACAAAGTTTTAATTTTTTTTCCCTCCCTGTCTGGAATCAATAATAATTCAAATAATAATAAAAATGATGATGACGATGATTATATATCTATATAAAAATAGTAACTTCACCATACGCTTCCGATGCGGTGGTGGAGAGGTGCCACTTCTTTAGCTTCGATGCCCTGAAAGAATAGAATTCAAGATTTGCGTAACAACCTTCAAAGCACTATAGGGAAAGGCACCACCCTGTATATCTGAACTATGTGTCCGACAAAACCCAGGTGATAGACAGCTTTCTTTGAGGTCAGCATATTTGAATGCTGCTACCCGATTAGTTGAACCCTCTCGACTAATAAACCCGTGTACTATGATCGCGCTTTTCGTATATCCGGCCCGGTCATCTGGAATAAGCTTCCCTCAAATATTGCTAACATCCAGAATTTAGCAGAGTTCAAACGGGTATTAAAAACGAAATGATTCAAAAAATCATATCCGATATAAAACATAAATTCATGTACGTAGAAACAGAATTTCGGGACATTTTTTCTGTTAATCCTCCATAGCTTATTTAGTTGCGGTTTTCTCTCCTTGTTATTTAATTCCCTTAGTATCCAATGAAAAACCATGTATTTAATGTCATATAATTTTCTCTTGCTCTGTTGTTATTTGTACCTACTTTATATTTTATTATTTACATCCTTAGTTTCTAAATTGTTATATTACAATACCTGCTCATGAATATTTTATGTCATAGTTTTAATTTGAATTTTATTTATTAATTCATTTTTTGAAACATACATTCACACAAATAAGATACAATGATTATAAACATTTTGTTGTTGTTGTTTTTTTTTTACATTAAATTATAAATACATCTGAACAACCTATGAGTAATGTATATAAAACAAAAAATCCCACATAGGCAACCCCAGTGCGTGGGTATACCTGGTATTAGTTAGTTGCAGTATATTGGTTTATTTGTATTAATACATGGATGTTGAAGGTTAGTTAAATAAAAGATTTTAAGTTAGATAAGAAAACAAATCGAAAAACAAAGAAATAGAAGTGGGGAAAATATACAGTTATAGCAGGAAAAGGTTGATATCTTTGGTTTTAATCCAGTTTTTTATTTCATTTTTGTATGTGTTTAAAGATAATATGTTTGGACACTTACATTCTGTAGATAGAAAATTAAAAATTTTAGGAGCAATAAAAAAAGCATGTCTCTGCGCAAGCCTAGTTTTACACAAAGGTACTTCAAGTACGTTATTTATCCTGTTACTAGAACGATTTTCATTTTTTGGGAATATTTTTTTTCTTGAAGATACATATTTTAGGCACTGTAGACAATATTTTTTTCTTATATCTAACAGTTCAGCCTCATGGAATAATTGCATGGAGGGGAAAGTACTTTCTTTATGTAACATTATTTTTAGTATTAATTTTTGCGATGTTTCAAGTGGTTTAAGGTAAGTATTATATATTCCCCCCATCCGATTATTCCATAAGATACTGATGATTGCACCAGTGCGTGGTATACTATTTTCATTATTTTTATATCAAGTATGTTATTCAAACGTTTAAATATGTAAGTTAAATACCTTAATTTACTTACAAGCTTTTCTACATGATATGTCCATTTGAGTTGACTATCTATTATAATTCCTAAATATTTAACTGTATTCCCTGAACTCATTTCTGTACAATTATGACATGTAACAGGGTTGCAAACATTGTTGTGGAACCTTATATTTAGGTTGGTTAAAGGTGCCGTCCTTTTGGTATTATAGAAAGGAATGTAAATAGTTTTTTCACAGTTTAGAGTTAAAAGGTTTTGGTTGAGCCATTCTTTGATAATGGAGGTAATGATTTTCACTGACTTCGTTCCAGGATTTACCATGTACTGTGATTGCAGTATCATCAGCAAATGAGAAAAGTTTTCCCGGTATTTTCATATTACATAGATCATTAATGTAAACGAGGAACAATAACGGGTCGATAACTGTTCCTTGAGGAACCCCATGCTTCACAGATTCTTGTTTACTAACATTAGCCCCGATTTTTGTACATTGTCGGCGATCAAATAGATAATTTTTTAAAAATGACAGACAGTTATTTTTAATTCCTATATTATTGAGTTTTCGAATCAATATATTATGATTAACGGTATCGAACGCCTTTTTTAAGTCTAAGAAAATAGTTAGACTTTTCATATTTGAGTTAAGATTAGTATATATATTTCTTGTTAGATTAAATAAGGCATCATCTGTATTAAGACCTGATCTAAAACCATATTGATTTGAGGACAAAAGTGCATTAGACTCTAGGAACTCTAGGATTTGTATCTTTATTATTTTTTCTAATATCTTTGCAAGTTGGGATATCAGCGATATTGGTCTGTAATTGTCTCCTTTAGAAATTGATCCAGATTTATGGATTGGTACAATATTTGAGAGTTTAAACGCGTCTGGGAAAGTGTTTTTTTCTAGGCAGGAATTAAATATATGTTGCAGAGGTAAGGATATATGTTGTTTAATTAATTTAATTGTAGTGCAGCTCAATTCGTCTGGACCATTGGCTGTATTTTTGTAGAGATTATCAATGTGTTTTAAAATTTCTGATTCAGTTACGCGTTTAAATGTAGATAAAACAGGAGTATTTTCAGTATCAATGTCCATTTGAATAGTTCCGGATGTATTGTTTCTAAATGAAGGATTGTTATTTATTAAATCTGACGCAACATTTGTAAAAAAATCATTAAATTTATTTGCAATTTTTCCCATATCCGTTAATACTACTTTATCTACTGTTATAATTTTTTCGGGGAAGGTTGTACTTTATGCTTTCTATTTGATATTTCGTTTATAATTTGCCACGTTTTTTTAGAATTATTATCAGCTAATTGTAATTGTTTAGTATAGTATTCTTGTTTACATTTCTTTATAAGGATATTTAAGAAATTCCTGTAAATAATATATTGCTGTCGTAAATTTCCATTGGGTACTATACTCGTGCAGTGTTTCTCATAGTTTTTGTAAAGTTTGTATAATTTGTTCTTGTGTTGGCTTGCGATTATAAGTCCACGCGTGATCCATGGCTTAATTTTTTTATGTTTTCTTTTAGGTATAGGTGTTAATTCTAGACTATTATTGATATTATTATTTAATAGCGTAAAGAAGATATTTAATGATTGATTTGGGTCGTCATTAGAAGTAATTGAGTTCCAAGTTTCTTTTTTTAAAGAATTATTTAGTATTTGATAGTTGATTTTATTTCTCCCCACTTGTTGGTGTTTAGCGTTCTGACGATCGTTTAAGGTACTGTGACCGTAGAAGGTTGGGAAATGATCAGTTATATCTATTTTTAAGACGGCAGATCTGGATATAAAAAAATTATTGGATTTGAGTAGTATATGATCTAGGAAAGAGTTAGTATGGCGACCATGTCTAGTGGGGCTATTTATATAAGATAGATATCCTTCGCTATATATAACATTTAGATATTCATTGGCAATTGGGTCTAGGATAGAATGTTCTATGTTAATGTTTATATCACCAACAATAAACGAGAAAGCCTGATTGTTGACAATTATTTTCGTTTATAAAATATTTAAGTTCCATGATAAATGATTTAGAGTCTAAGGAAGGGGAGCGATATATGGCAATTATAGAGTATGTTTTAGTGTTCAACGTGAAGGATAAATGGATGGCATTTGAATACTTAAAATTAGGGATATTTACTATAACATTAGATATTTGATGCTCGCTGTAAAAAATCGTTAGACCGTCGTGCGAAGTATGCTTAGATGGAAGAGAGACAGTATTATAAGCAGGGATGGAGTAAGGAATTAATTCACGCATTTGCGTTTCAGTAAGTATAATCAGATTTGGATGGAATCCTAGAGAATGCATAACTCGTCAAAATGTAGACGGATACTTCGTATGTTTAGATTTATCATATTAAAGTCAGTGTTTCCCTCAATTATGTAATAATTTAATTCTATTATGTCTTCACATACCCGTCCTTTATGAATAACGTTGTTTTCTGCGTTGTCCATTTTTTCGTTTGAGCCAGGAGAGTTTTTTTTTACAGATTAAGGGGTTCCAAGTTATTGTAATGGGACGTCTTTGGCATCCATTATCTAGATAACTGGAGAGTCATGGGATTTTCTAAGCAGCACATTGCCATTTTTTGTCCATTCAAATTTGTACCCCATGGATTTAGTGGATCTTGCTAGCCAAAGAAGTTGACTGTTGGAGGGAGTAAGCTTTTCATTGATGTACATCTTTTTTCCGAAGAGGAGTAATTTAGGTCTTTTGCCGTAAAGTTTCCAGATTTCTTTTTTTGGGATAAAATCCTATCTTTTGCTTCTTTAGTCGTGAGTTTAAGAGTGATAGATTTTTTGGTAGAGTAACGGTTTGCGATGCTGTTATGTATAATCAAATCCTCACACTCTAATTTTTTCAGGATGTGTTCAACTGGTATATGTGGGCTATCATTTTCTTTTAATTCAAGTCCTTGAATTTCCAAGGATGTCTCCAAAGAAGTTTGCTGGATTTGATTAACCACATGTTTCAAAGCTTTGTTCTCGTTTTGTACTTCCTTAATTTTTAGGTATATTTTTTTCTTTTCTTCCTCATAGTCATCTATTTTTTTTGAGAAGAAATCAATTGCTTTGCTTATATCAATTAATTCGCACTTAGGCAGTTTTTTCACTTCTGCGGTTAGCTTCTCTATAAGGTAGATCAGTTTTTTCACTTCTGCGGTTAGCTTCTCTATAAGGTTTTCATCTTGGTAATCTGATTTTAGTGTGAAACAGCTGTCACACATAAATGACAGAGTATGTGACGATTTCGCCGTGAGTGATTGTAATTCGGTTCGACTCAGACCACTGCACGTAGTGTTGAAATAAAGAGTACACTTTGCACAACGTAAATCTTTTTCATTATGTGTTGCCTTTTTGCATTGAGCACAGTGGGTTTTATAAAAAAGGGGCATGTTATAAGTTTGTCCTATTTTTTAATTTTTTTTTACGGAAATGTTATTGTTGTCACAAAGTTTGTTCTCAGCTTTCAAGTCTGTCACGATTCGTTGATGTTCTAACAACTTGCGAACTTGTGAATGTGTAAAACAATAGTGGTTAACACAGTTTTTAGGCAATATTTTCACGTTTTAAATTTGGTGTGCTTTTGTTATTTTATTTGATCAATATGATTATATTTCTTAAAAGGTACTTTTGATATAACCCGCAGACAATGAGTATAATCAAATGTATATATATATATATATTATAGTAACAGATATACTATGTAGTATATCTGTTATGTTACAATTATATTAGGTTAGGTTAGTTAGTGGAAAGCGCACTTGAGGTGAACCTTCACAAAACTGCTCTATTGAACGTTACTCTTATTATTATGAAATCTTATCTGAATGGAGTTTTAGTTTTAGTTTTAGTTTTAGTTTTAGTTTTAGTTTTAGTTTCAGTTTCAGTTTTAGTTTTAGTTTTAGTTTTAGTTTTAGTTTTAGTTTTAGTTTTAGTTTTAGTTTCAGGTTCAGTTTCAGTTTCAGTTTCAGTTTCAGTTTCAGTTTCAGTTTCAGTTTCAGTTTCAGTTTCAGTTTCAGTTTCACTTTTCACTTTTCACTTTTCACTTTTCACTTTTCACTTTTCACTTTTCACTTTTCACGTTTCACGTTTCACTTTTCACGTTTCACTTTTCACTTTTCACTTTTCACGTTTCACGTTTCACGTTTCACGTTTCACGTTTCACGTTTCACGTTTCACGTTTCACGTTTCACGTTTCACGTTTCACGTTTCACGTTTCACGTACGTTATACGTTATACGTTATACGTTATACGTTATACGTTATACGTTATACGTTATACGTTATACGTTATACGTTATACGTTATACGTTATACGTTATACGTTATACGTTATACGTTATACGTTATATTATATTATATTATATTATATTATATTATATTATATTATATTATATTATATTATATTATATTATATTATATTATATTATATTATATTATATTATATTATATTATTATATTATATTATATTATATTATATTATATTATATTATATTATATTATATTATTATATTATATTATATTATATTTTACTCTTATATTATATTATATTATTATATTATATTATATTATATTATATTATATTATTATATTATATTATATTATAATATATTATATTCATAAGCCATAACTATATTATATTATATTACATATTATATTATATTATATTATATTATATTATATTATATTATAATATCTTTATTATATTATATTATATTATATTATATTATATTATATTATATTATATTATATTATATTATATTATATTATATTATATTATATTATATTATATTTTTTAAGTGCGTGAAAACTACATATTTTAAGGGAAGTTTATAATACTGACTGCGGAGCCTTAAAACTTCGTTGAAGGCACTTCTAGTGTGTATTCTTTATTATATGAGTCGCCCCCATAATAAAGCACAGAGACAACGAAGAGAGATAAAAGCCTCTCCAATAATAGCGCGCAATTGTAACCATTAAGAAAGATATTAATAGAGAACGGTCGTACTGACAATAATATTAATCTACAGAAATACGACTTTCAGATGACCGTGCCAAAACCCGAACCGTTTGGGGCAATAAATTAATAAAAGAAAATCATTACCATAAATCTCTTTTATCCGGAACATATTTCTTTTATTAATCTTTGCCATTCCGCTTCCCGGTCTTGTATAATTCCAAACGATTGAATAAAAACAGAGGGTGGAAGATTAACGTTTAGTCGTTTCATCGCATATTTAGTATAAGACAAAAGAATGTTGTATAAATGCGATTCTGCGCGGTGTGGTAACTCAAGGCCTTTGTAGTTGAGTGGTTATGATTCCTGGTTATGAATCCGGATGTCGCGGGTTCAAATCCCGATAGGCGCGAGAAAATTTTATTTCAATTGAAATGAATTGCCCGAAGAATTGTGGCGGTTCTAACAAATCTCGAAATTATATTCTGAAATCCTATTTTTAAGCATTATTTGGAAAAAGATTTATTATGAGTACTAAATCTGTTCTGATAGACGTCACAGAGTGGTAGATACTCTCAGTATCGCCCTGGTGAAAGACCACCATTCAGAATCGAAATGTTGTTTTTTTCTCAATATGAAATTTATTTGAGTAACACATGCTTTAACACTCTAAAATTTAAACCTATCTATCTATATTCATCTTCTTCTTCTTATTCCTCTATCTTCTTTTCTATCTTGTTCTCTATTATATAAAGAAGAATGTTCCGGGCGGGCGGTGTGTGTCTGTTTTGTATACAAACCTACAGTATGATTCCGAGCTTGATGAAATTTTACACAATTGACTTTCAGAAGAAGAGGAAGGTCACTGTCTACACGAGATTTAAAAAAACCCACCCCTTCCTCCTTTCCTCACCCATAAAGCAAAATTTTGGTAGATCTTTATTGAAAATCGGTATGAAATTTCGCATACTTGATATTCAAATAAGTAGAAAACTACTGGGTAAGGGTGGGGGAACTGATCACAACCTCAAAACTTTCCTCCAAGCCATTAATAAACCCGGGAAATGCCGTGTACTTCACCTAGTTACTTATAAAAAAAAATTGCAATTGTATTTAAAGTAGGTGTAATTCCCATGTGAAATTCCGTCCGTGTGTAATTTTGACTGTATAACACTGGTACTTGAAATCCAAACCTGTGTAATTCCATCATGTAACCAAATTTTACCATACGCAGATATTCCATTCCAAACATTATTAATTGTTTTTGTGTTTAATTCGTAGAACTCCATAAATTTTCTTTTTAAATTTTATTTAAATCAAATTTAATAATGTTATTATTAAGTTCTGCAAGTATTTTTAGTTTTTGTTATTGTGACTGAAAGTTTGAAAATAGCATTGAATGCCGAAACAGCTGTCACAATAAAAAAAAACTAAAGATTCTTTCATAACTTAATAATAATGTTATTAAATTTGATTTACATTAAATTTAAAAAAAGAAAAATAATATACGAGTACATATTATAGACATGTAAACACTTGCGTAAAGTAACTACTTACTTACGAACAACTTTTTTCAAGTCATTCCGCCAGTTTACATTGTCTAGCATTCTGTAGTGCTATTGAACCGGCAAAAAAGACTAGACGATCTCCGTGCATTTTGTATTGTCCTACTGCCGAGAGCTCCGCCGTAACCTCTCTTTCTGTTACATCCGTCGTTAATGAGAAAGACGGTGATGCAACAATGGAGCTATCAGCGGAATGCCTTTCCAGAACACGTAAAACAATTTTCACATCGTCTCACTGCATCAACTACATTTCTTAATTAAATCTGCTAAGGCCTCATTTTCCGCCTCACTTTTTTTTCTTCATCCGTAAGCTTTGTCTTTAAAATAAACTTTTTTTAACATTGAACAATTTTCTAAAGGATTCTCTAATAAAAGCTTTTTTACGTCGGGGTTTTTCATTTAGCGAAATCTCGTATTACCTTAAAGCACTCTGCCTGGTGCGACCACTTGAAGATTTCAAGATATCGCTCGTTTAAAATACTTCCGCGGGAATCTTTGCTGAAAAGAAGCTTAGCGAGGCTGGGAAAATATCCAGCCAATATATGGAAACTTTTAAAAGGATGACATATACCGGCAAATAAGAAATAATTTTTTTTTTCGATCTGTCTAGTAAAAATATTTCCGTCGAGAGATTGAATTTAAACAAAAATTTAACATGATTTAATTTTTTAATACGTGTTTTCCGTACTAGCAGTAGCGTCCATTGTCCTATTGCCAAATGTAGACTGCGTAGTTTTTCAAGTTCGGGTATGAATTTTTCGCATTGATTATTTGAAAAAATTCAATGAAAATTCAACACACATGTGAATAGGCACACATTTTAAAAGTGATTAATTAAAAATACGAAAAAAAAACTAGCCCTACAAGCTCTAATCTAACTAACTAACTATAACACCGTTTGTCCACAGGGGTGGGCAGAGAGGACGTACCGCACAAACAACTAGATCTTGGCATACACTTCTTGCTTCATTCACAATCATACATCGTCTCATACATTCTCTTCAATTATTCCGACTTCTGACATGGCCCGACTCAAGTATTTGATCCACTTGATCATGTCATGTCTTCCTCGGGCATCCCCTGATTCTTCTTCTATTCGCATTCGCGTCATATATTCTCCTTACACTTCTTTCTTCGTTCATTCGCTCTACATGCCCTAACCATCTAAGCGTCCCTATCTTAATCTTGCTCATGACACTTACATAGGCCTTGCATTCTTTACGAATTTCAATATTTTTCACACGATCATACATGCTTTTATCACACATTTGCCTCAGAGATCACATGTCTACAGCACACAGTACAACCGTGTTTTGCCGTTGGAACACCGAAATGGCCGGTTAAATACTTTATATACAAAATGTGATGAAACTAGTAGGCCAAAAAGTACCTCTATCATGAACAAATGAATGAAAATAAGTTATTTGAGTTTAAAAATTCGTTTATTATTTTAAAATCTACCAATCACCACGTCGAAAGCCTACATTTTAAAATCTACCCCTAAAATAGAAGGCCGGGTAAATGCCAGCTACCTTGAAAAGGCTGCTTCAAGAATAGAATATCATCCCTCGAGTGCAGGTGCTCACATTTCTAGCACAATCCCTTTAGCTCGAACGTGAGCGACTCTTTGTAAATGGCTACCGAAATCCTGAATAAATTGTTATGAGACGAATACAGTTACATAATTGAAGAATATTCTGTGGTTGAGTGGTTACGATTCTTGACAATGAATTCAGAGGTTACGGATTCGTAATAAGTACGTAGTAAGTTACGGAAAGTAAATATTAGATAAATACATTGTTTTACATCAGATAATTTTTTTTTTTAATAAGAATACCGCACAAGAGTCCCAACTGCTCCCAAACGTCTGGAGCCAGTGAGACTATGGCATCTCCAATTGGAGAATGTTGTGAGGCTAAAGGTATTGGGGAGACAAAGGAGAAGGTTAAGAGGAAGGTAGGGAAATACCTGCCTATTCAGATTTGATCACCAAACACGGCTAAAAGCCATTTCAAGCAACGTTTCACTTCTGAATGGTGGTCTTTCACCAGGGCGATACTGAGAGTATCTGCTACTCTGGAACGTGCGCAAATATACTATATATTATTTTAACATGAATTAACTGTGAAACAACACAAATTAATTAAATGAAATTTACTTGCGCATGCCGGGATTTAAACCCGCGACTTTCGGATTCGTAGTCGAGAGCCTTACCCCTCGACCATGGAAGCCGTCAAACATTTAATTCATATGAAACAATACATGGTATGCCTTCGGTGCGTTCCAAAATGGAAGATACTCTCAGTATTGCCCTGTTGAAAGAACACAATTCAGAATTGAAACGTGGCTAGAAATGGATTTAGTCGTGATCAGATCTAAATATATGTGCTATTCTAATTTTTTTCCAACGCAAACAATTATGCTTAGTAATGATCTCGTACCCACTGTAAATCGTATGGTTTTTAGCTTATTTTTTAACTTGAATATTTAAAATTATTTTCTTGATCAAAACTGTTATTTTCAGATTGCAATGACATTTCCATCGTGAGCTATGGAGATTTAAAATGTCGAGGACTTTACCTCTCGATCACGGAGGCCGTCAACATCTCGGTTACCCACTCTGAACATCAAAACCGTACCGTCTGATTGCTAGTCAAGCGGATCAATCTAACAACCTAGAAATCTATCCCAAAAATTATTGGTAAGTTACACGATCCAAGAACTTACCGTTCGAGAGGATTTCTGTAACATGCAATCAGATACAATTTTCATGCATTGCTTTTTCTACTATTGTCTTCTTCAATGATTTTACTGGACGATGGAAATATGTGTTTCTCCTCACAAACGAAACATTCTTTCGAGATATAACTCATATCTAAAAATACGGTTATACTTTAAAGGAAAACATAAACCATGCCAATTACACGGGAGATTCTCATACATCAGTCGGCTAATTAAACTGTCCCGCGTCCTGCGTCCCTGGTACGGCCTGTACCCGGCACAAGTACCCAGCATCATTGTCACCTGTCATCTTTCAGGTACGCCGGAGTCCTAAATAAATATCATTCCCCCACCCGCCCACCCTCGTCAAAACAGGACACAGTTCCGGGGGACATTTTCACGTAAACAAATACACACACGAGATGATTACGAGGAAGCAAATACATACTATACTGATACCGTATTATTGTAGGTAATACCGCCATCTATGTATGTTTTGTGTGTTACGTTAGTTCGTGCGTAAATCAAAGCAATCTTCAGCACCCTTGACATTGCAATAAGTATTCGTAAAATAATTGAAATTAATGTTACTCTCAAAAGAGAAAACATAATGTGAGTAATTTTATTTCGAAGAGTTTCATCCACTATGTAACATTGTTATATACTTTTATTTATTTTCTACCGGTTTCGACACATCAGTGTCATTCATTGGCGTTCTTAAACTGTTGTTAACCATGTTTCCTTGTTATTTTTAGTCCTCCCACCATCCCCGTCTCCTCCAAATCATCACTCTCACCCCCACTAACCCTCAACTAATAATGTCTAATTATTTCTGTACTTGTTTAATGTAAGTTAGTTTTAAGAACGTTAGTGCATGACACAGATGTGTCGAAACCGGCAGCAAATAAATAAAATTAAGTAACAAATATACTCAGCGGATAAAATTCTTTAAAACAAAATGTTTGGAAATTGTTACATAGTTAATGCTCAAGAAATACAAAAAAAATCTAATTATTAATGAAAAAATATTAAAAGTTTTTTTTTATCGAAAAGTAATAAATGGCATTGCTTGCTCTACTGCAGCCAAGCCCCGTGATCAGACCAAATTACATTAAAGAGGAACAGTTGCGCTGCCTATTTCATGCATAACTTAATTATTATTTTAAATTTCTATCATTCAAACTGAATGATATATTTATACAAAGTACACTAAAAAAAGATTGATTTAAGCATAAATAAATTATAAAAATAGACAAAAATTAACAATAAGTGCTGGGATACGGTAAATAATTTAAATAAATGTAAAAATTATTTTTATAAACAATAATTAATAGCCTGAAACACTCATCCAAATTGAAAAAAAAACCTTTCTGAGCAAAGATAAATGTCGCCGACAGGACTCGAACCTGCACCCTTCTGATGTCCTAATAATTATTGTTTATAAAAATAATTGTTACCCTTTGCGCTATGCACAAAAATCTTGTCTTAAGTTTTCAAGAACTTTAGTTTATCAATTAATAAATGTAAAAATTTTTATTAAAAAAAAAATGTTTAAAAAAAAACCTTATTTATTAAAAATATTAATAATTTTCTAATTAAAAAAAAAATTACACTCCACAATTGTTGTAAAACACCACCACTTTTCCAAAAAATAACGCGAATTCCGCCAAAAATAAAGCAAAATCTTAAGGTCACAAATCAGTAGCATATAAACTTGGTCAAATTATCAAAATAACATGAAAATTTTCATTTAAAACGAGCATTTTTCAGGAAAATTTAATACTAACCTGAAAAATGTAGTTCCTGTAAGCTAAAAGATTTGAAAACCTACCCTACGTGGGATCCATCGATTCAGTACCTTATGTTACAGAAACTTTTTTATTGAAATTTTGCAAAATTAGGCGGAAACCAATAATAGAACCGACGAGTTACATAAACGTTCAAGGGTCAAATAGATTCACAAGGTCTGCCAGTAACTGGCAACCTAGAAAAATTGCTGAACGATAAAATTTTATTTTTGTCCTTAACTCCACTTCCACAAAAAAATTAAGTCAATATTCAAATTGACTTTAAAACGACTTTAATTTCCGATACTAAGAAAATTCTCAGAAAAACACATTTCGTTATAATAAAGTTCTCGGTTCTAAGAATCAGGGTAATAACTACATAACTTTTTCAGCGATAAATACGGGCTTAAATGCTTTAGATGCTATATTTTTAAATACAAAAGAGTTAAAAAAAACTCACTTTACTGGTTTGATGTTTGTTTTTATTGCCCACTGAATTAAAATATGGCATTTGAAAAATGGAAAAATTCAAATGAGTTAGTATAACGACTCCCCGGGATATTTAAAATTAAATTATTCTATGCAAACAGGGCTGTCCAAAATAAGTATAAAATTATAAAGTTTTTTACAAAACTTATTTTGTGATAATGCGTAAATATTGTTTCTACATCACATAGTGGATAGGGGTGGCACTGTATGGCTTTTTAAAACTGGAGACAGTATTGTCCGGTGCACACGAAGCTAGTTAACAAGCCAGGATAGTGAGCTATTGTTTTTAGCCTAGTAAGCTAGCTGCGTGTGGACAGAACTATAATTGTTTTTAGCCTAGTACGCTAGGAACACTAGCCACGACAGAACCAGCGTTGTTTTTAGCCAAGTGAGCTAGAGAGGAAGCTAGTAAGCTAGCGTCTCAAGACAGGATAGTTTAATAGGATGGGGTTCTATTATTTGAGCTAGCAGCGTTCCCTACCACCGAACTTTATATTCTAGCCTTGTGTCTAGCTTCGTGTGGCCACTTGTAGCTAGTACACGATCGGCTAGTACACGGTGACGACGCGTTGTGCTTTTTCTGATACACGATACGATTATAAAAATTCCAAAACTCGGTAACGAGAATAATTTAAAGTTTATGAAATTGTGTCGTGATATAGTATGTCTGTGAAACGCTAGTATTCCATATTATATAGATAAGTCTATGCATAATTCAGAATTACAAAAAATTGTGCGGAATTAATGAAATTCTGTATAATAATGAAAACTAAAGACATTAAAATTAAAAATTTTAGAGAACGTTATTGTGAAGAGTTGTTAAAAATTGAGAAATCAACCAGGTCCGGAGCAGGTTCAGAACACTCTTGTACTCGCCTAGATCTTTACAAAGAAGATCTTTTAAGATCGATGCAGACGCTTCACGTCCCTTCCTCTTAAAATCCACGGTCTTGTCCAGACACATTTTTCTAAAAACTCCTCTAATAATTCGTTCAATGCAACATGACAGTTTCTGAAGCAACTGTTTCAGTCTTGTGTTTCTTCTACGTAAGCTGTTCATTTTTCCCTACAGATGGACGTGGATGTGTGGTTACCGTACTCAGTACAATGATACTGGCTTAAAATTTTCTAGCTCGTGTAAACTGATCTAGTTCCTGCCAAGCCAGGTTAGCAAGCTAGGATCTTGTCACGACAGGACGCCGGCAAACTAGCTTGCTATACTGGCTTATCATACTAGCCTCGCCTGCACCGGGCATTAAGTTGTGATATTTATGTATACTAAGTGAGTCGCTAACAGCTACAGTGTAATAATTTACAATTGAATATTGTTCTGGTCGATTTATAGAAATCGAAAGTTCATTGAATAATATACTGTAATATAACTTAATTGTATGCATATCTGAACCGTGAAATGTGAAAGTCAATCGACCGTAGTGAAATCGGAAATACATCAATTCAATATGTCAATCGTCTATCACGTTGTCATAGAAGCACTTTTTTTCTTTACTTATTAATTTTTAAGTATAAAAAAGAGTTAACAAGGTTTTCGACGGCCAAACTAAATACATGCCCATGTTATGGCAGTCGACACGTACATACACATACAAATGTACAAACATACGTAATACATATATAGGGTCTGTCACAAAATATCACCTCTTCCCGTAGTATGTTGATCTAGTAAGATTTTAATGACCTTTGTTGATCTACCTTTAACACAATTTATTATATAACAGAAATTTTGACCAAATAATGGTAATTTCTGTTAATACTCCTTACATTCATGGAGAATATCTTTGGGCTCGTTAAAAAATGACATTAATATAACTCATTAATCAAATATAATGGGGTAATAAAATCATCCAAATTATAGGTCAATCGTCAGTGATAGAGGGAAATGCATTTTTTACATACATGTAAGTGAAATACCGATGTTAAAAAGAAAACTGATGACGTAGGTCTGAAATTTATTCTCTGTCATAACGAGCACCCTAAATAAAACATGATTTATTTAGGTTTTATTAGTACGAAAATCAAATTTAATTTAATCTTAACTATTAAGTGATTTACGATAGTACAGGGTGCGGCAGCATAACTTCCTTTTTTTTAAACTTAATAAAACCCATTATATGAATCAGATTTTTTTATTTGTTTTTTTTATAATGTAGGCACATACCTAAAGTTTGTTTTACTTAGTTTTTGAAGATCAAATCAGGTAGGTGACGTCCCCCATTCTCCGTACACTGAGTAAACCGATTTCTGGCGTTCATCATGACTCTTGTCTGCATATCAGGTATTATCCTGACAATTTCTTCCTGGATATTGTTGGTCTTCAAATCTTGTAGAGTCCTTGGACGGTTCACATAAATACGGGATTTCAAAAAACCCCATAGAAAAAAATCACATGGGGACAAATTGGGAGAGCGGCCGGCAACTCCAAATCGCCCCTAATTGAGATGAGGCGCTCTGGGGAGTGTTCCCTCAAAACAGCCATCGATGATCTTACAGTGTGTGCCGTTGCACCGTCTTGTTGGAACCGAGTGTCTCCTAGGTGCAATTCATCTATCCGTGGGAAAAAAAATCATGTAACTTGTTTACATACCGGTCTGAATTTACTGGTCACTGTTACATCATTTCCCCCAAAGAACCAGGGAAAAATAATTCCCCTTGAGAAAATTGCACACCACAATATGACTTCAGGAGAATGCAAAGGCCTTTGCTGCAATTCCCGAGGATTGTCAGACCAGTAGCGCATGTTTTGTTTGTTGGGTGGGTTGCGATCACAGAACATCCGTTCGAAAAGTAGGCCTGAACCTCAAACGCAGTCTGCTCACTATCCCAACGCATGATGGCAACTAAACTATGCCGGAACAAAACTTTATAGTTCCACCTCTCAAACGAGATCACTAACGCTCCGCTGCGACATCAACCGACGGAATGGCGCGCATTTAAAAAAAAAGGAAGTTATGCTGTCGCACCCTATATTTACAGCTTGAAAAGCGTAATTTTGCAAGCGTCCAAAGCGAGAATATAAAAGGCACTTCCCACGTTTTGGTACCATTTTTTTTCTTCAAATTACTTAAATAATAAAAAAAACAAGTAAAGTAAAAAAAACACGACTGCATAGAAATGAAATGTTTAACGGTAAATTCGATTGTTGTCTGAACTGCACAGTGTACAACCCTAGTTTTCAAAACGCTTGGCAAAGGATGAAAGCACCTACCTACATCTTGAGCATTAAAATTTAACTCAAAACGGGAGATACTCGAAGCAAAAATAATTAGACTCGAAGATAAGGTAAGTTTCAGAAGTTCAGAGTGTTTCTGGGAATTGATTCATTTGAACTTTTCCGCGATTTGGGTTATCTAAACGGTTCGAAGGAGAATGACAATCGCCGCCGCTATTGTCATGGTAATTTGTAAGTAAAGTTACGAAATCGCTTTATTGGTGTTTATTTAGAAATATTATGAATTAAATATTCAATGATGATGAATTTAAGAACATTTTAAAATCTTTTGTGAAGATGGCTGTCTAAGCTGGACTATTCAAATTTTATTTGACTCTACGCCCATCTGGGCTTGTTACATGGAATTTTAATACAGAATATAATCGATTTTCATAATTAGCAAACACTTTGTGGATTTTTTTTTTTGACATGATGATTTAAAAAAAAAGTACTTTGTATGAATATATTTTTGTACTGAGTATATTTTTCAGTCCCGATGAAGATTCAGCAGAATCGAAACTAGTTGACATATATACAAAATACACTTTATTTAGAATATAATCGGTAATTAAAATTACAAGTGAACACACTTTTTCAACTATAAAGTAATGTTAAATAATCTTTTTAAAACATTTAATAGTATCGTTTTATTTTATAAATGGAGTGAGCAAATATATCAACAATACGACCAAACTTGTTGCCCAGATAATGCAACTTATTAGTTAGTGAGATAGCTGGCTGTGTACGTGTTGTAGAAAAGTGTTGTCGTCGGTCCATGGAATTCAATAGTGGCGACGATGGCATGGCTGTCAATTAGGTGGTTAATTGTTGCTAATTCTGATGTATGGCGGTGAGGGGTGGAACTGGCTGAAAAAATTGAAGTGTACCTTCCTGTGTAGTAAGACCATTATGGTCAAGATGGGTAAGGCCGTGTTACTATTGTTGAAATCCGTAAGGAATGCAAAGCCGATGTAATCGTAATTAGCAAGATTAAGAAAGGAATATGATTTTGATATGCAGAGCGGATGGACAGAGGAAGGGGTGTCGGGAGAGCGTTTGATGCAACAGTAAATGAAAGAAGGACTCGGGAATGCCCAAGGAAGATATAGCACGATCGAGTTAATCAAATACATGAGTAGGACAATATCAACATACTAATCGGTATTCCAGAAAAGTATGTATAATATGAATTATATATGAAAACGTAGGTAGAACAAAGCATGTGTCAACATGAAGCTGCGTGGCAATACAACCTCCCTGCTTCCCCAACTGAGAAATGGCGTGATGGTTGTTAAGTAAGTAAAAATGGGAAGTAAATTGTATTAGATAACCTACTTTAAATTCTGAATAGCACCAATAAACACAGCAGTAAACCAAACGGAATTATTTTACTGTTCAATAAAATTAAACGTTTATAACTAGGTACTGATAATTTTTTTATTAGATAAAATGTAATCCAAGGTGAAGTCGATCAAAAATCTTATTTTTTTTTCGTCTATCCTGATAAATAGTTTCATAGTAAAATTGATAAAAATGTACATAAGTTATGGTACCTTTCATCTTTCGAAGTAGGTCTTATATATTTTTTCTTGTCGTTATCACTGAAATAACAAATATTGAAGTGTAATTAATTTCATCCCGTGGGTGTACTAATTTAGTTACGGGCCTTATTTTTTTATTTGTTATTCTTTTGGTTGGCCTTTTTAATTTTCATTTTACTTGCCATAACTGTCTGTAATGATTTATTGTGGATTTCCAATTTATATTTATGCTTCCATGTAAAACCAAGCTGCATAGCTTTTTATGTATTTACGAGTATACGTATGGAAAAGTCGATAATGCTAGGGGATGATCGACTTCACCCCCCGAAATACTCTAATTTTTTTGGCTTTAAAAAATATATATTCATATGGATCAGCAAACGCCGATTCCGAATAAACAAGTTTTATTATATATAATTATACGTAGAATTTAAAAATCGTTTTTTAAAAGTGAATAAAAACTCATCTCATCACAACACATTGTTATCTTGTTACAACTGCATTTAGAACATCTGACGTCACGTGCGTATTCTATTTTTGGATTAGTATGGACATTTTTATTTTGCTTTGGTATTTTTTGTTTTGGCGAAATTAAAAAAAAAAATTGGGTGACTTTAAGCTATATAATTGTTGTTCATTATAAAAAAACTATTATTAATGAAAAAAATTAGAGTATTCATCAGCAAATAAATTATCAATACGAATATTATGAAATGTTAATGCTCACTAATATTATTATTTTTTGAGTTAAAGTTCCTAAAATGTACATAGTTTTATTACATATGTTTATGTATGGTTTACTACGAATAGAATATAAATGTATGTACGGTAAAGCTCATCCTTGTTTTGAGATTTGGCATTCTAACCTCAAAACCTACCGGCAATAGATTTGGAGCGTTTTGGCGGTCTTCAAAAAATTGAAACTTATTTTAACTATGAAAACTAATTTTAGAAAAAAAAACGACGTTCCTTATTGTAAGAATAAGAAATTTCTAAAGACTCCACCCTACCCGATCGACTTCACCTCATTTTCCAAGTATTTTAGGAAGATGTACTATTATTTTTTTTTATTTAATAGACTATTAAAATTATCAAACTTACTTGTACTGTCTAGTGGAAAATCATTCTGGAATTGGAATCCAGAGACGAAATCACATAAAATTGGCATTACGGCCGGGAAATTATTTAGTCTTCTGCCCTCCATATTGAGACAATTATTCAAGGTTAACGAACTTATTTGTCTGTTACAACGTACTTACGTAAAATGTAAGTTTTCACAAATTTTAACAATACGTATTTGCACAAAGATAGAGAAAAGAACACATGATAATATGACTATAGTAAATTAAGAGTAGAAAATTTCCACCAAATTAATCGTCACACTTTTCAACTGCCACTGGTTGCTACAAAACTTCGCGGAGATTTACGTGGGCGCGGAGTAGGTTTATTGATACGTGCTTCTTCCTCGGCGGTTGGTGCAATACTAACTCGATGGCTTACAACCGCGCAGTTATATACGAAGGGTAGGTGAGGATGATGGGAAGTTTTTGTTCTTACCCACGCATTTCTATTGTGTTTATGCATGCTACCTACATCTTTTGCACCAGTTTTGAAAGGTCTATCAAAAAATTAACACTTACAGCCGGAATCCCGTCTGCCTCACGCATCAAATGTAAAGTCCGTGTTATTTATTTATATACTATGTGTACTAATGTGTACCCGGCCTTGCTCGGGATTTGGAATAAAGTTATGAAGTTGTGAATTCTTGCTTGTTATTAGGGTGCCATAATTGATTTGACAGCGAAAGTAACTATCTCCAAATAAAGGAACATTCATTTGAATATTTTATTTCATTCCAAACGTTTATTTTTTTCAAAATGTATCTAAATCATAAAGTTCTTAAGTAGGTACCTACTCGTGTTTTCCATTTTGAAAATATTCTACCCAAAAACCCTTCTTCTTTTGAATATGCAATCTGTGGCTAACCAGAGTGTTATATCATAGGCTAACCTAAATAAAATATGTCGGGTTAAATGTTTTTCATACTAATTTTAAAACGTTTTTGCAACAGTTTTACATATTGGATTTCATTCAAACTACTTTTTATTAACCTTCACGGCACTAATAAAAACAAACTGTGCTTATTTTCAGCGAAACCGGTCAAGTGATTTTCGAGAACATCGAGGACAAACAAACTTACTTTGATTTTTATATATATATAGATTTCATAGAATTTACCCGGGTCATTCGTATTAACTTACGTTTTCAAAACATCTGGCACTTTGGTATACCATTTTTGTCAACTAAACGGAAAGAAAAAAAAGATGTCGCATCTTACTTCTTTGGGCGTGAAGAACAAAAAGCATATTTTTCTTAGATTTGTTTCGGCGGGTGAGCATGAAGCATGGCATTATCTGAGTGGTAATTATCACATTTCTTCACAATGTCAACTGATTTGCACCCTTCAACATCATCAACCAGTTCAATTTAATTTTATTTACTTAATACTATTTACATAATTTTATTTTTTATCTACTTATTATTTTTTTTTATCTACTTATTATTATTTACCTATTTTTATTTTTATTTAAATATTATTTACCTATTTTTATCATTATTATGTACTTATTATTATATACCTATTAATATTTACATAATATGCTTATTAATATTTACTTATTATTATTATTTACCTATTATTATTACTTAACAATTATAATCTAAATTTTAATTTTTATTGTATATCTACTACTAATATTTACTTATTAATATTTACTATTAGTTACTTATTAATATTTGCCATCATTTAATTATTAATATTTACTACTATTTATTCATGTATTATTATTTACTTATTAGTATTTACTGATCATTATTAAATTGTAAAGCCGCTCATCTCGACACAGGCCTGTCCTAGAGAGATGAGTGTCTAATGTTTTTGTTGTCATATTTAAATTTAATGAAATTAAATAAATTAACCAAAACAGTGATCGGTAACAAATTTTACACTTATAAATAAATAATACCCACCCTCTATCGCGTTCAGACAGGCCTTTTCCCAAACCAAACCTAACGTTTCAGGACGGCCATAAGCTTTTATTTCCTATGTAAATTTTTAAATTTCCTTCCAAATCACACATTTTATACTGTCAATAAAAAAAATATGTGCGCCATGTTTTAAAGTATCCACATGAATATTTTAGCTGATTCATTTGCATATCCCTAACGCATTTCCCATCCCCTAAATTACAAGGGTTTCTCATACATACCCTTTCAGTAGGTAAAATAACCAGACGTATCTAATATCTTACCCTTTCAGTAATTCAAGTAGTTTAACCCGGGAAAATTTGTTTACACGAATGAAAAGCTTTCTCGAGTCACTCAGAGATGGCAGCAGGTGTAAAGGAAGCCTTTGACTAAATGACATCTATCGCGAAATATGATAACCTTTTTCAATATGCCCCAGCACTACTCAGGGTTTGACGTAGTGATATTATCTTCGGAAAAAGTGACAGATTGAAGGAGGGAGAGAGAGTATTAGATAAACCGATCACAGATACTGCGGTTTTTCTGGAATAAAATAAGATTTTTTCACAGCTTTTATATAAAGCTTCATATTTTCTTACGCTATGCATTACGGAATGTCATTAGATTAAAAAGTTTAACTAAAAATAATGATTAAAAGACTAACTAACTAAATAACCATCACGCCATTTCTCCGCAGGGGTAGGTAAAAAGGACGGACCGCCAAACAACTCGATCTTGGAATACACTTCTTTCTTCATTCACATTCATACATCGTGTCATACAGTCTCTTAAATCATTCCGACTTCTCAAGTATTTGATTAACTTGATCCTGCCATGTGTTCCTCGGGCGTCCCCGCCTTCTTCTTCCACACAAATTCCCGTCATATATGCTCCTTACACTCCTTTCTTCGTACATTCGCTCTACATCTCCAAACCATCTAAGCGTCCTTTTATTATCTTACTCATCACGATTGCATCAGCCTTACAAATATAAAAAATTGAATATATATTATTTTAGTTATGTAATAACATATATAATATGTAGAATGTAATAAGTTATAGTTTAAGCAATATTATAGATAAGAGAAAACCAATGGAAATAACACAGATTTTATAGAAGTAATGTTTCAACATCAAGATCAGTCAGCCATAATTTTACTTCTTTTACATAGCGTGACATTTTATTTGACGTTGTAAATTCTTTTGGTAAAATATTGTATGTGCGAGGACCAATATAACTGCTGTTGGTTTGCATTAATTTAGTATTGGTTTGAAGAGAATAAAACAAGTTCTTAGTCCTTTTACTTAATGGATTTTCATTCTTTTGGAAAATATTTTGATTTTAAGGATATATTTCAGAGTTCGTAGAATAGGTAATATACAGATACGAAATAATTTTGATTCTTTGTACAATATTTATATTGGTGCATTCGCCTGAAAGGTAACGCAGGTTTTCAGTGTATTATTTTTATTAAGTACTAGCTGAAGTACCCGGGGTTGCTCGGGGTTATGAATGGTTTTGAGTAAAGTTTGGGGTTGTGATATGTTACCCTTACCCCTACCCCTACCCCCACCACCATCCCCACCCCCACCCCTACCCCTACTCCTACTCCTACCCCTACCCCTACCCCTACCCCTACCCCCACCCCCACCCCCCACCCCTACCCCCTTTAGTTAATTAATTTTAGAATGTAGAAAAAGTAATTATATGTCTTATATAAATAAAAATTGTATAGGTATAGCCGAGACACCATATAAAGATTACAAGTAAATTCGGGAAGAATCAAGTCATGATATTGACTGTTCTTAGAAATCAAAGTATGATACCGATAGAAATGACGAAATGAAATGGAGTAGCAGTAGCCTTGTGGATTCGAGCACAGGTCCCGGATAGACCTTGAGTTCTTGGGTTCGAGACTCAGTTGCTATCGTTATATTTTTCCTTTCTTTGTTTTTCGGTTTCATTTTGAGAGCTGTTAATATTATCTTAAGTTATCACAAAATTTCTTCGTTTGGACATTATAAGGGAAGTTCCCCTTTTAAGTAGTTATCCATTTATGTAGACACATTCAGAATTCCAAATGAGAATAATCGTCGGGCACAAGTTTGTACTTTGACAGAATATGAATAAATACTTCTCCCTCGGACGCTCTATTTATATACCCTCGTTTTAATTTGAATATTAATGGAGAGAGAAAGATCAGTTTTAACATGAAGTTTAGTTAGGAGTATATTTTTAGATGGTTAATTAAATTTATTCGGAACAAGTAGTTTCTTGGTGTTTTATGTTAATAACACACGTGGGATTATGGCATCCTCAATTGGGGTATGTTGTGAGACTGAAGGAATGGGAAGTGGGATTGGTGAGAGGAAAGTGATGGGGAAGAGGAATTTCGGAAAGTGCCTGGCTATTCACATCTGGTCAGCAAAAATATGTAAGGCCATTCAAAACAATGTGTTGATTCTGAATGGCGGTTTTTCATCAGGGGGATTCTGAAAGTATCTACCACTCTAAGTATGATTACACGAATATTATTTTTTAATTTGTTTACATAAACTCCACACAAGAGGCCCGATGAAAATCTTTGGGGATGCTGCGTAGAGGAACCTTTTGAGGAGATGAGAGATGTTATAGGAGATAGGAAACGTAGAGACCGGCAAATCATTCCACAGCTAGGCTGTTGAACTACCCATTCTCATGTGACAAATGTCAACCGTGTACACATGAAGGGCACGCGTTGGCGTGTTTCCAGACTGCACCGGATCCGAAGGGGGTTAATGACGTTAGATCCTCAGAGCATCTTCCATTGAAATACCACTAGAACATAGACAGCATTCCAATCTGACGTCTCTGCTCTAAATATTTCAAACCGTTTATTACGATAGGGGAAACTATCAAACGGACTGCCCGTTTCTCCACAGAATCAAGGGTTTTTCAGGTATTCTGGGGATAGTAAAAGGTGCATTTTATTGGCCGGGGCTACAGTAATATTATATTTGATTAACTCTCGCTTTTGCATTATATTTTTTACCGATTCGCAATACTTCATTATTGACTGGCAGAATATAAAATGGTAGTAACTAAAGAAGTAATATTAAGTATAATTTCTTCAAAAGATTGGTATTCGCTTTGTGGCATAATTTATTTATTTATTCTTATATTTAATTATAAAAACAAAAAAAATTAGCCACTCATCTCACTAGGACAATCCCGTGTTGAGATGAGCGGCTTTACAATTTAATGATAATCAGTAAATAGTATTAAGTAAATAATAATACACGAATAGAAAATAGAAAATAATAGTAAATAAATAATACAAATTAAATAATAAAATTAATTAAATAATAAAATTAATTAAATAATAATCAGTAAATAGTAATTGTTAGTAGTCGACTAAATATAAGTAATAGTCAAATATATTTTTTAAATAACTATCTCTTAAATTAATTTTCGTATTAATATTAATAATAACAATAACTCATTGTTTAAATTCTAATATAAATTTGATATTCAATGCTTTATAATGATTTTTGATTAATTACTTACCTACTTTAATCAATTTTTCGATTCTTTCATTATTGTGTTCTATGTTTATCATTTGTCTATACTTGACATTATTATTTGTTAGTATTCTACATATTTCCGATTAGGAAAGCTTACTTTCAAAACATGTTGACATGTACATATTAATAAAGTGGTGATTACAAAGTAATTTTTAATTTATTTATTATTAATAATAAGAGTCACGCTCGCTTTGTAATTACATAGGGGACCCTAGTGACCCCACTTTTTTTTACACGGATTTAACGTTAAGCTTTTATCTTCAGGTACGTAAAGGTTACGTGCATTTTTAGGCCATATGAATCGATTATTATATTACTTCGATCAAAACAATAATTAAAATAATAATTACTTGAAGCCTAAACAGTAAAGTTTTTAAATATTTTTGTATAATTCACAGATGAAATTACTTAAAAATCGTACTTTATTTGCGACATTTGCGTATCACAAGGATCTCATAACAGGGGATATAGAAATGTGAATAAATGTCTACAAAATTCCAAAGAAACATAATTAACGAAATATCTACCAGCGATATTAATAATATCTCCATTCGAGGGCTGTTTGAAAGGAATATGGTAAAGGTACCGAAATGCCTTTTATGAATTCTTCAAAGGATACCTCCACGTGTTATTTGATGAAATTCTTTTCATGATTTATGAAAAAAAAAATTATGTTCATAATATTTCATTCATTTCTTCACGAAATGGTGAAGTGAAATTACAATTCCGCTAGTATTATTATTTAGTACTTCCACGCGAGAGTTTTGAAAATATGCACCCGGATTTAACTATACAAAGACTTTTGTGAACCTTTTTGTTTTTTATTTGAATCCTGATGTGTACTCAGCCTTGCTCGGGATTACTTATTTTTTTGGAATAAAGTTACGAAGTTGTGAATTCTCGCGTGTCGTTTGGGTAATTGATAATTGATTTGACAGCGAAAGTAATGCCTTGTGACGACTATTACTATCTCTCAACAAAGAAATATTTATTTCATTCCAAACATTTATTTAAAAAAAATAAAACTAAATAATAAAGTTCTTAAGTAGTTACACAAATAAACCTTCTTCTTTTTTTTTTAATTATTTATTATTTTTATTGAGATTTCAAAAACCTCATCGTAATATTTAATCATCGAAGAAAATAATATTCACATAACCTAAATGAAAGATGAAACCGGACAAAAGGACAGAAACTAAAAATATTTCAGTCGCATCTGGGCATTTAGGTTATGTGAATATTATTTTCTTCAATGATTAAACCTTCTTCTGTTGAATGTGTAATCTGTGGCTAACCAGAGTGGTATATATATGGGCTAATCTCAACACAAAATGGCGGGTTAAATGTTTTTCATACTAATTTTAAAACGTTATAGCAACAGTTAAAAAACAGTCTAAACCTTCCCCGCACTAATAAAACAAATTGTTCTATTTTAAGCGAAACCAATTTTCTATTTTTTTTTAATTTTCGAGTAAATCTTGGACGCACAGGTAAACATTAATTTTCGTATATAGAAATTTATTTATTCATTCATAATAATAATTGGATTATTTGTATAGCGCCGCTTTTGTGAAAAATCATCTCGAGGGCTGTGTATTTTGAATGCGTTACATGGTTATTAGGGATCTAGTGACTATTAAAGTCAAAGGATTAATTAACTAACTATTACTAAGTGTTTTAAAAAAATATATGTCCTAATGACGTTATTATCAAGTTCTACAAGTATTTTAGTTTTTTATTTATTTTTGTGACAAAAGTTTCGTCGTTCAAAGTCATTTTCAAACTGTGGTTAAGTCACAAAAATACAGAGTTAAATTCCTGTTTGCAGAACTTAATAGTAACATTATTAAAATTGACTAAGTTTAAATAAATAAAAAAATAATATTTAAAAAACTAACTAACTACATAATCATCACACCGTTTCACGGCAGGAGTAGGCAGTTAAGATACACCGCCATACAACGCTCTTGTATTCGGTAATAGATTTACATTTAAAAATTTCATTTTACAATACTTGCTTCATGACCGGTCAGTGGCTGTACTGGCATCGCGTTTGGGTTCTACCCAGGCGTCGTGAGTTCAATTCCTCGACTGGCTAAGTCCTCTACCACGACAGAAGCAAGATCTTTCGCTTACTGTGATGTAGAAGGAGATTTTCAAATATTGTCAGGTTATTCGTAACTCGGGAATGTTTGTCTTCTTTTTTTATTTTTAAATTAAAAAATATTAAAATAAATATATCTTCTTATACGTTCTATTCTGTTATTCTGACTTGAAATTTTGACATCGTGCCACGTCTTTCTCGAGCGTCCTGAATTCTTCTACCATTAACTTCAACGTTATATATTCTCCTTACTCTTTTTTCTTCGTCCATCCACTCTACATGCCCAAACCATCTAAGCGTACCTTTCTTAATCCTTATCAGTATTGCATTCTTTCAGGATTTCCTATTTTTAACGTGGTCATACAAAGTGTTGCCGCACAAATTTTCAGAGATCTCATTTCTACAGCATCAAATCCATCTGTATCCTCCAAAGATTAACAGATACCGTCAGGGTGGGTTATTTCGGGGATTTTAAATGTTTCGTGAACATTTAAATGTTAATAATCAGGTTCGGTGAAAGTGCAGTGTCTGAATAACAACAAAACTTAAATAGACCTATTTTTATGTTTTAATAATTTTTTAACGCATTTAAATAAATCAATTTAGAAAACATTGTCATTTAAATATGGGGAAAATTTATTATACATATAAAAACCCCATATAATAGATAATTTTAATTATTATCTAACTAAATCGGTTTTACCAATAATAAATCATTATTTGTAAAAAAAAACCCGTCCAAATTAGAATTGTGTGGGAGTAAATAAAATCATATAAATAAGACGTCACAATGCCGATTAACCGCAGTTTGAAATGGCCTTGTTCGCCGAAACAGCTGTCACAATAATGAGAACTTAATTAAACTTGATTTATGTTAAATAAAAAAATGGAGTTCTACGAATTAAAGACAAAAACAATTAAGAATTAAAAAGAGTTTTCAAATAATTTGAATATCAACTTTGAAATATTGAAGAATCCTTCGCCGTGAGATGATAGAATTTTAAACCATTTATCAGAATGACAGCATGACAGACATACTCTACGGGATTAAAAAAACATTGTTTTTTTTTTAGCAAACTGTGGGTATATCATCAAAACTGAAACCATTAACATATCAAGTTTACTACCAATATGAAAATATCCGGTAAAAACTGAAAAGATGATACGGCCATGTCTCAATAAATTACGTACAGGATCCTTAATGGACCGTAATGACAAAAAGTAATATCGAAAAGCGCCCCCTGGCGGAATAAATCGTTCACTTAATCTGACGGAGCACCTTCCATTATAAATTACAGAAGCTGCAGATATTTCACCATTAACACCCCATCAATGCAAACTGATCCCCGGATGGGATGTCCCATTAGTTAAGGGGTCGTCTGAAAGGGGCACAAGGGTCTTTGTATTAAATTAAAAATGTAACAATGATTCTAGGTTATTTATAAAGAATGGAAATTTTGTGCGTACGAACCTGTTAAAACATCCCTCGAATGGTTTCACTGCTCTGGCGTCCTGAAATAAAAAAAAAAATATTCATCATTTTAATATAATAAAAACATTTTTTGCTTAAAATGTGGGGAGGTGAGTGCAATCCCTCGCATCCCATAAAGCATATATATATATATATATACTCGTACAGTTAGTGGCGTGCATAAAGTTTATAATCAGGGTAATTGTGCAGGAAACTCCATTAATGGAGGACTGAACGCGGTTGGCACTAACAAAAAGTTGTCCAAAGAAGCGAAGCTAGCAGTCCACAATGGAGTGCTGATACCAACCCTGATGTATGGCAGTGAGGCATGGAATTGGTAGAAAAAGGATGAAAGTAAACTGAATGCCTTAGAAATGAGAACTCTGAGACGAATCTGTGATAAAACCATGTATGATCGTGTGAAAATATTGAAATTCGTAAAGAATGCAAGGCTGATGTAAGCGTAATGAGTAAGATTAAGAAAGGGACGCTTAGATGGTTTGGGCATGTGGAGCGAATGAACGAAGAAAGGAGTGTAAGAAGAATGCATGACGCGAATGTGAATGGAAGAAGAAGCCGAGGACGTCCGAGGAATACATGGCATGATCAAGTGAATCAAATACTTGAGTCGGGCCATGTCAGAAGTCGGAATAATAGAAGAGAATGTATGAGACGATGTATGAATGTGAATGAAGCAAGAGGTGTATGCCAAGATCGAGTTGTTTGGCGGTCCGTCCTCTCTGCCTACCCCTGCGGGGAAACGGCGTGATGGTTAGTTAGTTAGTTAGTTAGTTAAGAACTTACCACTTATGTGGTAAGATTTCGCTAAAAATGGCTTAGGTGTTGGCTTTAGCCGGTGTTGGTTGGGATTACCTGCCATATCAACTCATCAAATAACTGCTTCATTTATGCATATTACAAGCCAATTGCAGGATATGAATAATTTCCTTTTTTTTCAACCGCACATGAAAGAAATGTAACATAATATAATAGAGTTGTACTAATTAATAGAGTTACTAACAGATGGCACTGATTGCTTCATTTGTGTTTTTTATAGAAAGGCACAGCCTTTTTCGACACACCAACACCAACGAGTCTTCCATTGAATACGCATTGCGCACAAATGTACATATTTGTGTAGAATATACTCAATATTTGAATATAGCTTGCGCGTCATTTTGAACACTTAGTTCCCGCTTTTGATACGTATGGGCGGTCGGTGGGGCACGCGCGGCGCTGCGCTGAGATTCATAGCTGGAATTTCGCGCGTATTTTATAAAGTGTAGATTGATATCTTGCAATAAATAATCAAACATATTATTTAAACATTTTTTATGAGTAAGGTAGGGTAGACCATTATGTGTCTCTATGGAATGCACGCCTCTGCGTACACGCAGTGGCGTGCACAGAGTTTTCAATTAGGGTAGGCAGTATAATAATACGTCTATTGTTTATTCAGATGAGGAGAGCTTTACTTCTGAAACATATAGATATTTATATATTAAAAACAGTGGTTTATACAAAGTAATTTTTTTTCTTTTTGAATTGATTACAAACCTTTGTAACCTTTTTCCACTTATTAATTTTCGACCGTACTGGTTTCACCCTATCAGGAGCATCGTCAAACTGAGATAATTAAAACTAAATCTATCGTATATATAGCATCGATGTCAGGACTGATTTCTAATATTGTTTTTATTTATGACTTGAAATTTGTTTTATCGCTGACGGTACTGTTTACTATTATATTTTTAAAAACTACTGTGGGGTTGGTTTATTACCCTCTGGAAGACGGATTACATTGTGTTTGTTTACCGAATCTATGGGTTTAAAAAATATATATTTGAATAGATCGTTATTTCTGGTTTTATTTTTTCGCTGTGATTTTCCATTGTGATTGTTTGTTAAAATGAACAGTTTAACTCATATAAAATTTTATCTTACACCTCTTAACAGTAACATTCCCAACTTTACGGCTTGAAGAAATTTATCTATTTACAGCCGATATAATTAAAATAATTAATTAATATCTGTGCGTGTATCCCCGCCTTCCGGTAAGGCTTCATTTTGGGCAAGGAGGTTTGGTCCTCCCTGGGGAGGCTGTATTCGCTCCCCGGAGATGTCTGTCACGTCACGTGACAGGTGTGCACCGTGGGGGGTAGTTTCAATGGTGAAACCTCAATAAATTTCAGCAAGTCCTGTCATTAGTGGAAGTCAGCGAGCGTTAACAAAATTCCTACATACCTTCGAGCCTTTGGGGGAATTCATTTAAAGACAATCCCCAGGGTAGGAATTCAACACCATTATAAATAATAAGTGTTTTATACCTGCCGGAATTAATTGCTTTCAGGAATTGGTCTATTATAATCAGGAAAATATCCTTTATACTTTTGGTCATATAATTTAGTCGATTAATCGGGAATAGGTAAAAAAACACTGTATTTTATGTAAGGGGCCTACATCTCCTTCTCTGCTTTTACCTTTTATCAGGGTAATCTTGAAAACAGATAGAGAGTTAACGGCAGTGGCGTGCGGTAAACATCTGTGCCCATCCTAAAAAACCGTAACATGAAATAAATTTAAGGATAATATACAAGGAAATAAAACGGAAAATTTACGGTAAATACAATTTTTTACATACATTTCGTGAATACTTTCTTAGGTCACAGTAGTTCTACTTCGAAGAATTGTTTCTATTTGACGAATTTATATTTGTAGTTATAACGGATCATATGGTAAAATATTTAACTTAATTTAGCTTGATTTTATGGTTGATTTTTTTTTTTTTGTAATAAAGTTATGAAATTGTGCAATCTTGCTTATCGTTTGGGTGCCATAAATAATTTGATAGCGATCTACTATCTCCGAACAAAAAAAACAATCATTTGAAAATTTAATTTCATTCCAAAAGTTAATTTTTTTCCAAATATATTTAAATAAAAAGTTCTTAAGTAGGTACCCACTTTTGCTTTAAATTTTGAAAAAATTCTACCCAAACAAACCTTCTTCTTTCGAATATGTAATCTGTGACTAACCGGTGTGGTATATCAATGGGCTTACCTAAATAAGACATGGCGACCTCAATGTTTGTCATATTAATTTTAAAACGTTAAAGAAACAGTTTCACATATTGTATTTCATTCAATCTACTCTTTGAACCTCCCGGTACTAGTAAGAACAAACTTTTTGCTATTTTCATAGAAAGCGGTCTTGTAAATTTCGAGAAAATCGCGAATAGATAGACAGACAGACAAACATTCATTTTTATATATACAGATATAACGCAAAGCCATGTATCCGCACATTGCTTGCACTAATCCCGTGAAACCGCTTACATGTATAGTATTAGTTTTGTAAATAGATAAATAATGTTAATTACCTTCACTGCTTTTTAACCTTTTTATAATTTTTTTTGTAACATAATGTAAACAAGAGAAAATAATTAAAATGTGTACTCCTTTTTTTATCCTTCTGTAGCATGTTGATTCTTTCATATTTTCTCTTATTTTTCGTATATTATTATTTTTTGTTTATTTTTCCGTCTTATCTTTTGCTTTCCATTAGTTTTTTATACCATCAGACATAAAATAAGTAAACATTACAGCATTGACATCGTCTCAATTTGCGTAAATGCATTTGCAATCTCTATACAGGGGGACATATTAGATAAAAAAAATTATGTCTTCATAAGTAAAATTAAGTATATAACATTTAAAATAAGGCAAGAAACGTCTTTGAACCTTTATTGGTGACATTATTAACATTTTGATATCTTCGTTTCGTTGGCCATCGTGCAAACGAACGACATCATTATATCCGGCCTCCATGGTCGAGGGGTAAGGCTCTCAACTACGAATCCGAAGGTCGCGGGGTCCAATCCGGCGTGGGTAAGTAAATTTTATTTAATTAATTTGTGCCGTTTCACAAATAATTAATTAAAAAATAATGTATTGTATATCTGCGCACCTTCGAGAGTGGAAGATACTCTCAGTATCGCCCTGTTCAGAATTGAAACGTTGCTTGAAATGGCTTGTTTGCCGAGATAGCCGTGTGTGGTGACCAGATCTGCTAGATATTTCCCCACCTACCTCTTCCCCTTCTCCTTCCCTTCCCAAAACCTTCAGCCTTAGAACATACCCCAATTGGATGCCATAGTTTCACTGGATCCAGACGGTTGGGAGCAGTTGGGACTCTTGCGCGGTATTCATGTAAAAATAAAAATAAATTGCACTATCGTGTTTTTACACGCATCGAGTTTCGGTGAGTTGGGTGAATACATATTGTTATTGTAACTGAATAATTCATAAACATTGTTCCGTGCACCACACATGTTGTAAACACATTAATAAGAGATATTTATAATAAATAAAATAAAATAACTTTGTTTCAATTCCACTTTATTATTTCTTCGTCCAACCGGTTTCGGTTCAACCTAAACCTTCCTCAGGGGTAAATAAAAATATATTGACAGAACATGAACTTAGGTGGGGTCAAGGAAGGAGGAGCTTTAAGAGGGAGGGAAGAAGGTGGGCGGAGGTAATGGAAATATTTAAAAAAATGGGGGTGTTAGACAAATCTAGTTGTTTATTAAGTAGATTGGTTTTATTGATTTTTAATGACTTTTTTTATTTCAAGGGCTTCAATATTATTAAGACGTACCTATCCCATTTCTATGTAATACATCTATCCCGGAAGATTTATTAAATGAGTGATTTTTCTCTATAAGGTGGGTGGCGAATTCCGAAAATCCGACGCTGTTTAGACATCTCAAGTGTTCGACCACCCTTGTTTGAATGTTTCTAGCCGTTTTACCAATGTAAAAGGCTGGACAATCGTTACATTTGAGTTTATAGATGCCAGAATGGCTTAAGTTATTTTCTTTATCTTTAGAATTTATTAAAAGTTTTCCCAGGTTATTATTAGTATAAAACGCAGCTTTAATTTGTGTAGGGAATTTAGAAACACGTGAAGATGAAAAATTATTTATGAATAAATTGTATAATTTTTTTTTGGTTTTTATTATCTCTGATATTGTGTGTATTATTTATAAAGGAATTTATTAGTAGATATTAGATTAAGTTTTTTTCTAAGGATTTTATCAATTAAACTATGGGGGTATCCGTTATTTATTGCAGTAGATTTGATTTTAGAGAGTTCTTCAGTAAAATTAATGTTACATAAAGGAATAGTGACGAGTCTGTGAATCATAGAATGAAAGGCGGAATGTTTATGGGAGATGGGGTGGTTGGAAGTACTGTGAATTACGGTATATGTGAAGGTAGGTTTTCTGTAAATATTGAAATCAAATTTATTATTAACAATGGATAGGGATAAGTCTAAGAAATTTGAACAACAATTATTTCCTATTTCTAAAGTGAAGTGAATTTTTTTGTGGAATGAATTAAGGAGGGATAGGAACGAGTTGATTTGACGCTCGGTAACTTGCCAAATACATATTGTATCGTCAACATAACGTTTCCACAAAACCACATTTTTAAGAAGGGGGGAATTAGAATTAAAAATGTTTTTTTCCAAGTTATCCTCAAAAACATCAAATTGTAAATAATATTTTTACATTTGAATACAGGGACATTTGGGAATAAATTAATAATATCGAATGATACTAATTTGCAGTTATTTGGTAAGATTAAATCTTTTAAATGGGTGACTAATTCATATGAATTTTTAATGGTATATACCGGGGAAAATACATTGGAACTATTAAATACGTTAGTGAAAAAAAAGAAGCTAGTTTGCAATTTGGGGAATTACAACATAATACGACGGGCCTAATTTGGGAATCGGGTTTGTGGATCTTTAGGAATCCGTATAATCTAGTAATTTTAGGGTTTCTTTGTTAGGAATTTCACATTATCGTATGATAGATCTTCAAAAATAGGGTATTTACAATCTTTTAATGCGTTTTTGATGTGTTGTTGAAACTTATTAGTTGGATCAGTTGGAAGAGGTTTGAAAGTGTCATTTTTAATAAAGTTTTGCACTTAATAATTATATTCTGAACGGTTCATTATAATTATTGTGTTGCCTTTATCGGCTTTCGTTAATACAAAATTTTCACTAGTTAATTTTTTGCGGATATTGTTCTCTTGTAGGGTTTCTGGATTAAACTTTGGTTGGTATTTAGGGATTAAATCCTGTAAAGCTGATGTTCTAAGTTGATGTTATGTCCCTCTTTTCTAATTTTCTTTTAAATACCATGTATTTTCTGAATTATGTTCAACATATTGTGTATTCACCCCTGAGGAAGGTTCAGGCTGAACCGAAACCGGTTGGACGAAGAAATAATAAAGTGGAATTTAAACAAATTTATTTAATTTAATTTATTATGATTATGTATTCCTACATGTTTGCTACATGTAAAGATTTAAAAAATCTTTGCTTGCCGACTGTATATATGTGATATATTGCGTATGATGCTTTTATGTAAATATTTTGTCTGTGTTTCTAATAACTGTGCTATTTTATGTCTTGTCAAGTCGCTATTAGTTCCTAGCTAGGCAGATTGTCTGTTCTAAGGAACCGAATACTCTAATTATGCGTTATATATTATTCTGTAAATTATTGTTTTTCTTCAACCTATCTACTAAGTGTGTTATGAAAAATATGTATGAATTATTTTAAGTGACATTATTGAAAAAAAAATGTACTCCTCTCTACCTTACTCAATTAACCATTTGGTTATTATTAGGACCGATTTATGACTTTGTGTGGGTTTAAATATTTCACTTATTGATTTTTTTTATAACTTTTTGCTGTCACATTACCAACTTATAGTTACTCAAAATATTTAAACTAGTATTTATCAATATACAAAAATAAATATGATATCTCTCTGTACTTTTATACAATACTAGCTGACGTGTACCCCGATTTGTTTTTTTTGGAATAAATTTAAGTTGTGAATTCTTGCTTGTCATTAGGGTGCCATAATTGATTTGACAGCGAAAAAAACTATCTACAAAAAAAGAAACATCCATTCGAATATTTTGTTTCATTTCAACCGTTTATTTTTTCAAAATATATCTAAATCATAAAGTTTTTAAGTAGGTACCTACTCGTGTTTTCCATTTTGTAAATATTCTACCCAAAAAAACCTTCTTCTTTTGAATATGCAATCTGTGGCTAACCAGAGTGTTATATCTATGGGCTAACCTAAATAAAACATGGCGGGTTCAATGTTCTTCATACTAATTTTAAAACGTTATAGCAACCGTTTTACATATTGGATTTCATTGATACTACTCTCTAAACCTTTCCGGCGTTATATTTTCAGCGAAACCGGTCCAGTAATTTTTGAGAACATCGAGGATCCAACAAAATGAAATTTCTGTGATTTTTATATATATAGAATTATACAAAGTTTTGATAAATCATTCGTAATTTAAAATTTAATCTATCTCCACCAGCAAACACAATTATTGGATTGTTCATTCTAAAATTCAACCCCCTAAATTTTTGTATAATTATAACGACACCTCCGGGATAAAGCCATATTTAACAATACGATAAATAGAGTTGAGCAAATTGATATGCATGCAAAACGAATATAATACATTGCAGGGTGTCAGCCCTTGAAACACTATAAGCCTATAAGCCGAGCAAGGGAAAGGGTATTTTTGTTTCCGAAATGAAGACTTAACTGTTTAGCCTACCGACGAAAATCTTATAAATCTCCCCTTTTACTCTGAGGCCTGGATGCTGCCAAATTGTTCGGGGAGAGATATGGAGATTTTTCTGATTGTTTTATGTTCCGCAAAAAGGTGAGTAGGTACATAGAGAAGTGGCCTTGCTAAAAACACATTACGGGCATCTGAATGGGTCTTCATAAATATATCTTACCCCCATTTTGATCCATATAAAATAAATTGACGTGAATATATCAATCGACCCCTTCACCAGAGCTGTATTCTTCCTCTCGGTTCAAAGATCGGTGGCTAAAGCATTGGGCGGGGCAAGTAAGAAATAATTGTTAATGGTTTTATCAGCCAAGTAGTTTTTCAATAAATTAATTATTTCTTAATTAAAATTGACTTTGTCTTCGCCACTTTATCAAAATACACATCACTACATGTTTTGAAAGCGATGCTTTCTCCATCAGCAATATACAGAATACTAAAAAGAATAATAAGGTCAAGTATAGACATATGATAAACATAAACAAAAAATGATTTAAGTAATATTCATTAATTGATAAACTAAAGTTCTTAAAAACTTAAGACAAGATTTTTGTGCATACCGCAAAGGGTAACAATTATTTTTTTATAAACAATAATTATTAGCCTGAAACACTCATCCAAATTGAAAAAAACCTTTTAGAGCAAAGATAAATGTCGCCGACAGGACTCGAACCTGTTTACAGGGGAAAATATAATAAAAACAGTAATTATTGAATGAAACACTAGTATATATTGATTAACTTGGCGGGTTTGCGATAAGCCGACGTAGCTCAACGGCAGAGCATCTGACCGGACATCAGAAGGGTGCAGGTTCGTGTCCTGTCGGCGACATTTATCTTTGCTCGGAAAGGTTTTTTTCAATTTGGATGAGTGTTTCAGGCTAATAATTATTGTTTATAAAATAAGTAATATTCGATTCTATATACATCTGAACACATGTACATGAACCTATATGTAATGCATATAATGCAAACAATCCCACATAGGCATGGCTAGTGCGTGGATATACCTGGGTATATCAGTTAGTGGCAGTATATTAGTATATTTGTATTAATACATGGATGTTGTAGGTGAATTAAATAAGAAAAAGAAAATGGGGAAAATATACAATTATAGCAGGAAAAGGTTGATGTCTTTGGTTTTCATCCACTTTTTTGTATATGTAATAATATGCACCTCAGAGTGGAAGATACTCTCAGTATCGCCCTGGTGAAAGGCCACCATTCAGAATTGAAACGTTGCTTGAAATGGCTTTTAGCCGTGTCTAGTGACCAGGTCTGAATAGCCAGGTATTTTCCCACCTTACTTTTCCCTTCTTCTTCCCCTCCCCAATACCTTCAGCCTCACAAAATTCCCCAATTGGGAATGCCATAGTCTCACTGGCTCCAGACGTTTGGGAGCAGTTGGGACTCTTGTGCGATATTCATATATAAAAAAATATAGCTAGGCATTATGATCTACTCAATAATCGATTTCCTTAGAAAGACTAAGTTAATCGGGGGAATATAAGAAGAAAAAGTGGGCAGAAAAGAAAACGTTCGGAGATTCTGGCTTTTCAAATATAGTCGTTCACTACGATAGTTGTAAAATCTTATTTATAATTATCCCTGAAAAATAAAAATCAAAATCTTCAATACCAAAGACTGATAGCGCTAATACACGATTCACTAAAAAATCATATTTATTTCTTTAGCTTAAAATAGAACAGATATACAATAGTTAAATGTATTCTAATATAACGTAATATTTCGTAAACACAAAAAAAAAACAATTTCAGTAAGAATATATGATAAAAAATTGTATTTTGTATTTGAGTTTTGGAAACTTGATTTCTTTTGAAAAATAAATCTTATTTAATTTCTTCTTCTTGTAGCGTGATTACGTCTGTGTTGATGTTTATTAATTTTTATCAATTCAGAATTTTGTCGGCTATTAAACATTTTGTAAAGAAAAGCTATTACATTTAAGTATATCACTTGATTAAAAGATAATATGTTTACATCCCTTAAAATTTTTTATTTGTTTCATCTTAAAATTAATCTCATGGCTTTATTCGCAAAACTCTTATGCTTTTAAAAGCCTCCTCTTTTGACAAAAACAAAAAATTTCTACAATAATGATGGCACCGTATATAGTTTTATGGGATTCTGCACTTATGTATCTTCTTATCCTTCAGAGTAGTCCTTTTTTCGTCGATTTTCTTTATAAAAATGATATCAATAAGACGTAAAAAAAAATTGTTCTAAATTATTTATTCCTATGTTGTTTAACTTTTTCTGTGTTATTTTTGTATTGAACCGTAATGTGTATATTTATTTTGAGTAATTTTAATTTTTACAAATAATATTTTTTTTGGAGTGTTTTTAAATTTATGGTATCTTTAATTAACATTTTTGTTTTTTATATTAAATAGTGTAAAGTGTACTACGCATATGTTATAATGTTAACAAATTACATTATTTTATATCTATATATAGAAATAGACCAGTTGCTACGACATGACCCAAGCTAGCGTGGCAAGTAGGGAACAATAAAAATGTAAAATAAATATTAATGTTAATTACGAATTTTTAAAAAAATGGCGTTTTGATATAAAATTAATACAAAACTCTTGGACATATATTGAAAATGCGTAGTTAAAAATTTAAAAAAATAATAATGTAAATGATAGCTGTTTCGGCGATCAAGGCCATTTTCAAACTGCCGTTAATCCACATTATGACGACTTATTTATATAATTTTATCCACTCCCTCCCCATTCTAATTTGGACGGGTTTTTTTAAATAATGATTTATTATCGGTAAAACCGATTTTGTTAGAAAACAATTATATTTCTCTATTTCGTGAGGTTTTCACATTTATACTGTATTTCCCCGTATTTAACTGATAATATTTTCTTAATTGATTTATTTAAATGTGTTATATTGTTTTAATAATGTGAACATACTGAGAAGCGGTGAACACATAATTTTCCAAACTTTATTAATTAATGTTATACTAGGATTATTCGTTCGTTTATTAATTTGTAATTGTTCAAGTAAATTTATTCTATGACCCTTTATTTTTATATGTAAGGGTTTAGGTCCGTTGTTGTCAAGCGGGACGTGATTTCTTTTGCAATTTTTACAGATATTGGACCGAGAAATTCCAGACATGCAATTTTTTATCGTTTTTATAATGTATCAGATGTATTAAATTGATTTTATTTTTATATTTCTTGCCTTTTATAATTTTTTCAATGTTATTTGCCTCATAGAGATTATTAACCGCAATTGTTTTTATTGTTTCTTTTTCATACGATATTTTGCCTAGAGGAATATCAACGATTTATTGTATTTTTTCGGCATTCACTATATAGCAATTTCTAGACATTTTGTTTGGAAGTTTTAATTTACCATATACTTTTGCTATTTTTGGATTAATAAATTCGCTACCGGTTTCGACACAACCGTGCCATTGACGAGCGTTCTTAAAACTAACTTAAATGAGACAAGTACAGAAATTAGGTGAGGGTAGAGGGAGTGGTGATTTGGAGGGGGGGTGGGCGGTGGGAGGATTCAGGTTTATATCCATTGTTTAGGGCTATTTGATTTATAATGTTAATTTCGTTAATATAATTTTCATTGCTTAAAGGTACATTAATGGCACGGTTGTGTCGAAACCGGTAGCGAATTTATGAAACCAAAAATAGCAAAAGTACATGGTAAATTAAAAATTCCAAACAAAATTATTATTAACGAGTCTATGTACCATTGAATGGTAAGCTGATAATTTTTTTTTTTTTTTTTTTATATATTTATTTCTTGCTAAAGCAATCCTGATGAGTTTCAAAACTCATTTTAGGACGGGAGGAATTTACAATATATAAGTAGGAGATAGTACATACAATTTTACATTGACAGCAAAATATCAAAAATACAAGTTTCACATACAAACAGAAATAATTTTATAAGGCCAAGTTAAATAGAACAACATTTATGAGACCAAGGATGAGTTGAGTTTGCATTTATTGTCGTATCTCTAAAAGTTGGGTTTTTAAATGTTTCGAAAGGTATGTCTATTATCATTTCTACCAATTCTTGTAGAACTTAATAATAAAATTATTAAATTTGATTTCCATTTAAAATTAATACATAGTTCATAACTCCACCCAAGACCGATGTGTGGCCATCCAATAAAAAGTCAAGTCATGTTTTACCTATCGAGTCAGAAACCACCAAAAAGCGGCCACACTCGAATTAGATCGATATAGTGTACAGTAAGCCAATCTGTCAGTTCGTTGGACAAGCAATTACAGCGGTCGGTGACCGTGTGACTAAGCCACCTGCAGGCGTACGATAGCCTCCACATAATAGCTTCTAGCAGTTTCCGATAGCGGTGCCATCTAGTGGTGGCAAGTAACTGTCGGATAACTAACTCAAAATATCTATCTCAATCTGCGCCTACAAAACCATCGGAGCATCCCGATCTATCAACCTATTCATACATATCTATTCAGGCGATCTATGCAAAGCTATTGAAATTTGATGTGTAAATAAATAAGGAACTACGCCAGAAGGGAAATTGCAATACCAAGGGTCCCAGCACGGTTAAATGACGACGATTTTATATCGATTTCCCGAGCGCGGTTCTCCTCGTTAGGCACGTCGATAGACAAGCCGATATTGACAACGAAATAAATGAGAAGACAAGCGGGTATTGTCTATGGATTGACATTCCTAAACGTGAAACGTACACACGGATAAATTTACAATGTTTAATGAATGTTTACTAAGATATCTTAATATCATTAAATTCACTCACTTTAATGTACATTGGCTGTCCGCGTGTATTTCATGACACTAAAAATGAAGTCAATTGGTCAAAGATGTATTTAGCCATAACTCGTTATATTAGTGATCCAGATCCCAGATCTTTAGGATAAGATCTTAACTGGTTTAAAAGCCTTAAACAAGAAAATGAAAAAGGACAAACATTTTTTTATAAACTATTAAATAAAGTTACTTTTTATACTTACTGAATAAAATATATTTAAGATGTTATTAACTATTTGCTGCATCTTTTTCGGGCTGTATCCCTGAGTTTCGCCGTCGGCTTATAAAGCTGAGTGATACGTATCTCAGAAAAGACATCGTCTAGTGAGACGGGGAAAGTACATGTAAATGTTTAAAATGTTATGATAATAAACGTCCGGGTTGCCGGAAATGAAATGAATCTTATCAATATTACTTATTAATATTATCTTTTTTTATTACTCAATTTCCTTGTTCCTAGTTGGCAGTCAAAGCTTTCTTGAATGTTGATATTAAATAATGTGTGTTTCAAATAAATTAATATTATTATTATTATTATAAACAACTGTTTTAATTACGTTTCTCCAAATTACGTTTCTAAGAAAGGTGACCGCTCCAACCCGGCCAACTACCGCCCCATAGCGATCACATCAGTTCTGTCCAAGGTGATAGAACGTGTGATCAACGACAAACTGCTTACATACCTCGAGAAGAACAAAATCATTAACGACCGCCAGTACGGATTCCGGCGGAACCGCTCGTGCGGTGATCTTCTCGCGTATGTGACGCATGTTTGGGGACGGTGCCTGGAACGTTATGGTGAGATTCAAACGGTCTCACTGGACATTTCTAAGGCCTTTGACCGGGTTTGGCACCGAGGACTTGTCAACAAACTGCCTTCTTACGGACTTCCCGTTTCCTTGTGTACGTGGATTGCCGACTTTTTGAGGGAGAGATCGATTCAGACGGTTGCTGATGGTTTCATCTCTTCCTCGCATTCAATAAATGCTGGCGTCCCACAAGGATCGGTTCTATCTCCGACATTGTTTTTGTTGCACATCAATGACCTCTTGACATGTGCACCAATCCATTGTTACGCGGATGACAGTACAGTCCATGATTGTTTTTTGTTTGACAAGCCCCCAAAGGGCACACAAACTCCAACGGCTCGGAGGGCTTTGAAACAGAGAATGGACGGTTACCTTGAGAGGGTCTCCTCTTGGGGTAAGAATAACCTCGTCGAATTTAATGTTTCAAAGACCCAATCATGTCTGATTACGTCTAAAAGGGATCGAAATGACAATCTAGTCTCCTTTAATGGAAGCAATCTTCCCAACAAGCCCTCCATTGATATGCTTGGTGTAACCTTAAGTGATCAGCTCAGGTATGGGGGCTCTATCGAAACCCGAGTAAAGTTAGCCTCTCAGAAGCTGGGCGTATTGTACAGAGCCCGCAGATACTTTAATAGTACACAACTGCTGACCCTGTACAAATCGCAAGTGCGCCCCATTGTAGAATTTGGCAGCCACCTCTGGTCGGGAGTCCCAAAATATCTGAAAAAACCTTGACTCTGTGCAGAAACGGGCGGTCCGTTTGATAGATTCGCCTATCTTAACAAATGGGTTGCAATCTTTGGAGCACAGACGTCGGGTGGGAATGCTGTCCTTGTTCTACCGGTATTTTAATGGAAGATGCTCCGAGGAACTAGCGTCATTGATCCCTTCGGCACCGGTGCATAGTCGGGAAACACGCCAAACGCGCGCCCAACATTTGCACACGGTTGACATTTGTCACATGAGAACGGATCGCTTCTACGACTCGTTCTTGTGTTCAACAGCTCGGCTGTGGAATGATCTGCCGGCCTCTGTGTTTCCTCCATCCTATAACATGGGTCTCTTCAAGACCCAAGTTCACCTCTTCCTATCCTCTAAAAGACCCTCCACACAGCATCCCCAAAGATGATATAGGCCTTGAGGGAAATTATTTCCTCCTTGGTCTCCTGTGTGGAGTTACTGTAAAAAAAAAAAAAAAAGCTCGAACAGATTCAATCGATAGCACAAATGACGTCTTTCAATTCTTCTTTTTTTAATAAGTCGATAAATTTAATTTAAATGAAAAATGTTTTTGTTTTAAGTAACATTATGTTACTTCCATATATTACTGCATTCGACCTATTTCGGCTGGACTCAACCGTTGCATAGAAACTATAAAGTTATATGTGTACATTCCTGAAAAGATTGAGTCTAACCGAGACCGGTCGAATGCATACATATATATATATATAAATAAAATAATGTGACTGAAAACAAAAACATTTTTCATTTAAATTATAATGTCAAGCCACAGAGTGATTGCTTCCTTCGATAAATCAATAAATTTATACAACGAAAGACATTTTTCAAAAAGTTATGTATATTGACAATTAACCGAAGCTTATTGAAAACCCAAGTGTCCGCGTTAAATTAGGCGAATTTTTGTCTACCGGCTATGGAATATTTTATATCAATCGTTGATCGTGTTCGCAGATATCGCCTAACGTCGCCTAATAACCATAGATGACGAATTTCGTCAATATTGTATTGATATGGGATAAAATAAAACTATGTCGGTTTAAATAAAAACATTTGGAAGGTTTTTTTAATTTTTTTATATGAATACCACACAAGCGTCCCAACTGCTCCCAACCGTCTGGAGCCAGTGAGACTATAGCATCCCCAATTGGGGAATTTTGTGAGGATGAGGGTATTGGGGAAGGGAAGGAGAAAGGGAAGAGGAAGGTGGGGAAATACCTGACTATTCTGATCTGGTTACCAAACACGGCTAAAGGCCATTTCAAGCAACTTTTCAATTCTGAATGGTGGTCTTTCACCAGGGCAATACTGAGAGTATCTTCCACTCTGGAACTTGCCCAAATATACTATATATTATTTTCATATGAATTAATTGAGAAACAGCACATATTAATTAAATAAAATTTGCTTTCTCTCGCCAGGATTTGAACCCGCGATCTTCGGATTCGTAGTCGAGAGCCTTACCCCTCGACCATGGAGGCCGTTAACATATCATTTTAAATTTGTTATATTTTGTACAAGTTTATGAACTATGCATATCCTTTTATGCAAGTTGTAGGTCCATCTTACATATTAATAAACACAATATCTAGACTACTGAACAGAATAGAATCTACAAGTGTAATTTATACCGATTTGAAAGAATAAAATCTTTCAAACCAAATTTAATAATGTTTTATTTATGTTCTGGAAGCATTGTAGTTTTTATTATTGTAACAGCTATTTCGGCGTTCAAATCCATTTTCTAACTGTGATTAGGCCACATTGCGACGGTTTACTTATGTGATTTTATTTTCCCCAACACAATTTTAAATTTTAAGGCTTTTATGCCGAAACAGTGTCACAATAAAATGCCTTCAAATGTAATGATAATATTCTTGTATTTTATTTAAATTAAATTAAAAATAAATTGAGTTCTACTAATTAAACACAATAACAAATAATAAAAAATAATTTCCCTAATTTACTGAAGAACTATCTTCTCACGGGCTCCAATCTGGCCAGTGAAATTGTTTATGTAATCAAGAAAGATTATCGACACTTGAATATGTTTATTAATTATTTTTGTATTTAATTCGTAGAAATACATTTAATTTTTTTATTTTTTATTATTGTAATCAAATTTAATAATGTTATTAAATTCAGCAAGTATTTTTAGTTTTTATTATTGTTACAGCTGTTTCGGCGTTTAAGGCAATTTTCAATCAACGTTTTGACGACTTATTTATATGATTTTATTTACTCCTACCCCTTTCCAATTTGGACGTTTTTTTTTTTAAATAATGATTTATTATCGCTAAAACCGATTTAGTTAGAAAACAATTAAAATTCTGAATTGTGTGAGGTTTTCACATTTATAATGTATTTCCTCGTATTTAAACAACAATGATTTCTTAATTGATTTATTTAAGTGTGTTGTATTGTTTTGATAATGTGAACATACTGAGAAGCGGTGAATACATAATTTTCCTTTCTCTATTAATTAATGTTATATTAGGATCATTCGTTCGTTTATTAATTTCTAATTGTTCAAGTAAATTTAATCTTAGGCCCTTTCTTTCTATATGTATGGGTTTAAGCTTGTTGTTGTCAAGTGGGACGTGATTATTTACTAAGAGATGTTCTGCGAATTATGAAGAATTGCTTTTATTTTTATATATGTTCTGTGATTAATTATGCTTGATTAATTTCTATTGAAGTAGGGTAAAATTAAACTCACTTCTAGCACACAGACACGCCTACAACACACGTCGATCTATTTATGTATTCAGTGATCCAGACCTAACAGCACTAAAATAACAAATGCATATTTACGGTGCACTGGAAGTGGAATACGGAATGCAACCCCACAACTCTAAGGCAAATACGTAGAGCACCATGCGCACTCTGCAGCCTGTCATCTTTGACTCTACCGTGATAGTAGGTACATACATTAATTTTATTCCCAGAGTCGTAAATGGTTATATTTTTTATAATGAATTGTAATTTTTGTAGTTTTGTTGGGCGATAGCGTCACCCGAGTGTAGTTGAAGATTTACTGGGGGCTGGGGTGGGGGAGTGAAGGGTTGAAATGGGGAGTGAGGGGCTGAAAAAGGGGGATGAGGCAATAAAAATATTTTTAGTAAATTTACTTTGTGAATTTAAATTAGTCGTAGGTACATCGTTGAAAGAATTATGCAATGAAATGAACTGTTAAATTATTCTATTGATTTATTCAATACTTTACGGAGTTATAAAACCCATCCAGGTTTCTCAGAACCTTTTGTCAGGTGAACAGTAATGTACTACATAATATAATTTGTGAAATATGCATGTAAATATTTATCAAGACCAAAAATTAAACTAGAGAACAGGGGTGACGAAAAGATCATGTCCGGGTATATAGAGTCGACCGCGAAAATGAGAAAATAATTCTGTCACACTGCAATATGATTTTTTTTTTTTTAATTTAATGAAAATCAAAATTAATAATATAATTATTAATGTCTGCAAGTTTTTTTGGTTTTTATTATTGTCACAGCTGTTTAGGCGTTCAAGGACATTTCCAAACTGCGCTTAATCCACATTGCGACGACTTATTTACATTCTTTTATTTACTTCCACCCGATTCTAATTTGGATGGGTGTTTAAAATAATTATTTTTTACCAATTTAGTTAGAAAATAAGTAAATTTCTGTATTTATTAATTCATTCCTTTACATTGGGTACATTTGTATTTGCAAAACATAGCAATTTATCATCAATTGAGGAACACGTAATTTGAAGTTGCGTTATGTTTGCCTGGTCGATATTTATTCCTAACTACACATATTGCCTGTTCTAAGGAAATAAATATATTTTGGGTATCAAAATATCGAGTTTTTAGCAGGGTATTTTACTATTTTTAATTTATTGTTGAAGCTCTTTTCGGTGGGTTCCGAAATTGTATCAGAAAAAAATAAAATAAATATATAGATGAAAGAAAGAACAAAAAAACGAAATTTATGTACTATTAAAAAAATATAAAACGGTTAATTAATATTTTTAAGAGGTTCTCGGACTCCGTTCTTCCCAGGTCAATAAGCCATTTGGTATTATTTTTACTGAAGGACGACAATTCGCAGTTTTTAACCTCGAGGGAGATTTTACTGAAGGACGACAATTCGCAGTTTTTAACCTCGAGGGAGATTTTTTTATAGATTTTTGGTCCAAGATAGGTGTGTGTTTTTTGGTACATTGTGTGAGCTTTTTACATTAAGGATAATGCGTTTTCCCAGTATTTAAATGGCAATGTTTTCTTATTTGAATTTGTTATATTGTTTTGGTAGTGTGAACATACTGAGAAGTGGTGAAATTTTTTTTTCCTTACCTTATTAATTAATGTTATATTATTGTGTATATTTAGTTTTTTCGCATTGTCGCGTAAGAAGAATAAGATCGAAGTAAACAATTAAGTCAATTGATTGACGTCACGTTCAGTAGACAAAGGCATCCTGCGATCTCTGTCATTATCTATTGATAGAGTATACTCAGTTAATCACGAGATAAATGGGTTAATTAACGCGTTTTCTTGGTGTTTTTAACTTTTTAACTAATTCAGTGGCGTGCATAGTTTGTCTACAAATTGATTTAGTTGTGTTTGTGAATTTGTATTAGGCGAGATGTTTGTTGGGTACTTAACCCATCGGTATTCCCGCCGCCCACCGCTTTAGGGTGGGTGTTAATATTGTGCATTCGCAAACTTTACTGTGGAGTGTAGACCACACATAGGCTGTCGCAGCCTCCACCCTCTCTGTTTAGGGAGAGTCAGTGGATATAATAAGGAATGATTAATGGAGCATTACTTTAATAGGGCTGATAAATATTTGTACGAAGATTTCCCAATTTCGTTTGGAGTGAAAACTGCTTTACAAAAATTATAATTAATATTCTATCAATGTGTTAAAACATCACGTCAGGACTTTTGTGTTTAGTCAGTTTTACAAGCCGGATTTGCATCGCAAAATGTGAAATAAACAAAATCATGTTTTTGCATCATGTTTTTGCAGATTAAAGGATATTTAAAATCTTAATAGCTTTTTTATTGTGTTCAAGATTAATTTTTAGATCTCCATACTAATTTATTTATTTATAATAAATTTTAAAATATATATATGAGTAAAGCCTCCATAGCTCATGATTACTACAAATAGATTCAATAAGCTAGATCAAAAAAGCTTTGCAAATATGACAAGAGTTTTGGCAATTTAGTTTTGGGGGTGGGAAAGGGGGATGGGTGTAGTTTTTCGAAATCTCATGTAGAAAGTGACCTTCCTCTTGTTTTGAAGGTCCAGTATGCAAAATTTCATCAAGCTCGGAAAAGAACTATAGATTTGAATACAAAATAAACAAAGAAACACCGCCCGGGACACTCTTCTTTACACGTACAGAATTCAATATATTACCATTACAATTTTTTGAGAACAGGTAATTCGGTATTATTATTTAAAAAAAAATGAATGCTTTTAGCAATATCTCACTTTTGCAAGTAGTAATAATTCCTAGCACGTAATTTATTACATAATAAACCCCTTGAACCTCCAGGATTTAACGATCCTTATTACCTTCCGTATACTTACCCGTGATACACGACAGACAGCACTGTATAATATTCCTAGGTCTGCAAATCGACCCCTTGAAATAATGAGGTTCCATCTGACATAGCAATGTCATGCGATAATGTGTTCTACGATAAGCAACTTTAACGTTCATTACCGCATAACATTGCTGTGTCAGATGGAACCCAAGGGGTCGAAATAACCTTTTCCAATATTCTCCCATTCATTGAACAGACTCGGTAATAAGTATTGTTCTTTGATGTTTACTGTTACGAAACTGTCCAAACTAAAAAATCGTTTTTTCGAATGTGTTCAATAGATTATATATTAAGTTAATTCATGTTCATCTTTGAATCTTTCTTAATTGCATTTATTTATTGTTATGTCCTGTAAAACATCCAAAAATAAATGTGGATAAATTATAGTACTATTTGAAACGTTTATTCCTACTGTGGTGATCAATTCGACATATGCATATTAAAAAAAAAATCTTTTAAAATTTAAATGTGTGTGAGCAATATGAGTAAATGAATATTAACTCCACAGCATGAAAGTATAATATAATGTTAATTTTGATATTACAGCAAATTAT